>ML372847.1:58717-72556 GCA_005239525.1 Nicotiana knightiana | reverse complement strand
TCACCTGTGCGTCGTCCAGCAGATCCAAAACATCCCTGCAGAGGGGGAGATTATGATGGGCATTATAATTTTGTGCAAGAGCACGACGCACAACCCACCTCCAGGCTAGAGGAAGCTCCGGAATTTCTACATTAGCCGGTAGCTGTGGTAGAGGTAGCTGAAACTGCAGAAATCGCTCCTAGGCCCAAACCTAACATAGAAAGTTGACTTAAAGTATAAGAATAACTATAACTAGGTACAATTGCATCTAAAAACATATTATTTGAATATGTTGTCACCTGTAGAAGCGGAAGAAAGCCACAAACGTCTCTCTGTGTGCCGATAGAAGCCCGGCACAAATGTCTGTACAAGACTGAAAGGACATCAACACTGTAGTCTCGAACCCATCAATATGGTACAGAAAACGGAGGCTCACTAGGTTCCCCGAAGTGTTCGGGAATAACCCACCAAGTATAACGAGCAATAACATCCTCGTCCATCGTGCCACATCCACCTCCTCTAACTCGTCAGTGATAGTATGGTGGATCTCCTCCAGGTGCGCTATAATGGAGGTCAACTGCAGACGGCTGGACCCAGACCTGACCGCCTGGGCCACATGCCTGAAACCAGTGAGCCTCTCTAGATAATCCCAATAGGCCTGCTGCTGATAATATCTCATATTATACGACATCAAAACTGGCAAGCCATCAGCTGGCAGGGCATATAAAATCTCGGCGTCCTGAAGGGGCCAATGGGCAGGTGGAAAGTGTGCGTCTCCGGTCGCCACCGCTCAATCAACGCTGTGATCAAAGCCCAGTCGAGCTGTATCCGGCCAATCCTAATAATCCGGTAAAATCCTAGATCCTCCAGGTAATGGACCACGCGGGGATGTAGAGCTCTATCATTCAAAAACTCCCACATATACTCCACTCTCCTGGCCCGGAAAGTCTGCGTAAGCAACTGTCCGTCCCATATATACTCGGATCTATGCTCGGGCTGTAGGGCTAATAGATCCAACGTCCGAGGGTCGGGATGTATCATCGGGTCCATGTCGTCCACTGTAAATTAAAACAACATTATTATACAAAATTTAAACATATGGGTTCCAAGCTCGTTATTTGAGTCCCAGTAGCACCCAACTATCAATAATATATATATATATATATATATATATATATATATATATATATATTTGGGTTCCGGGCTCGATATTTTGAGGCTCAGTGACACCAAATTAACATTAATAATTACTTATGTGTCCAATTTAATATTTTTATAATTTTGTGTATTGTACTTATTAATTTAATTGTACAAAGTTTGCATTTTCGACTACCAGTATAAGATACTTAAACTAAAATATTTATATGCTACAATACTACACATTACTACGCTATAAGGCTCTACATTTTTACTACGCTACAAGGGTCTACATTTCACTACGCTAAAAAGGTCTAGATTTTACTACGCTAAAAAATAATCTAAACTAAACATGAACAACAAATAAATTTAATTACTAATAAAACACAAAACGACATGAAACACATATATATAAAAACAATTATTAAGTCCGGATAAATTTAACATACTAGTTTCGCAAAAAAATAACACAAAACGAATCGGATAAATTTAACATACTAATTTCACAAAATAATAACAAATAACGAAATAGAACACATACAAATAAAAAAATATGCATTATTATTAAAGTTTCAACATATAATAAAACGAAATACCTCGAATAAATTGAAATTTTGACTCCGAAGATGTGTATGAACAACAATACGATCCTCTACCCGAAAGTGGGACCAAAACTCTTCAACTTTTATGTGATAGGAGAACCCAATTTTTATTTTTTTTTTTATTAAAAGTGGGGCAGAATCTGGGGGGACCAAATGAAGAAGAAGAAGATTAAAAAATGGGGGAAGGAGGATGGGGATCCTCTTAAACACAACGGCACAGTTCCCGAAAAACAAAAGTATAACGTCGGGCTTTATGGCGTTATACAATGTCTGACAAATCTGGACTGTGTATAACGCTACACTATGTGGCGTTATACACTAACGGTAACTGTGTATAGCGCCACATAGTGTGGTGTTATGCATAGTCCGGTCTTATCTTCTTTTTTTGACTTATTTTTATCCTATTTGTCCAATTTTAGCACAATTGAGTTCCGGACTCCTGGATCAAGATACTTCTTTGAAGATGTGGTCAGTTCCACTAACTGCTTCATATTTTACTTTTGATTTTTTTTGTTTTTCTTTTGTCGGATATTTTTCTTCCGTTGCTGCTACAACATGTATTGAACAGCATTATGCCTGTAAAACAGAAACAAGTATATTGTAAATATACGCTTGTTAGTTGAAGGTGGATACATGTTTTGCCGTTTGTCTGGACCACCATTACTCCTTTGTTGATAATGCGTCCCTTCTGGGTTGGAAAACTGATTCAAATAAGACAGGAAAGAAATAGAGTATTAAAAGAAATGAAGTCATATAGTTGATATATGGATGTAGATATATAGACAGATGACCGGAAGATTTTGGAGAAAAAACAATATTCCATTGGTGATCTCATCTCTTCATATAGTACGGTAGGATGAAGAGGATGAAAGAATCAAGGGAATGAATATACTGCGAACAATTATGAATATTTCTTGAATTATGTCATGTAATTTAAAGAAATAGAAGGGGGATCAACTGGCATTGTCACCTTTCTTTCTTTTTGCTCAACTAAAAGACTTGTTTTTATAAGGATATCGAAAGGGTGACCGCACCTTCAAACATTCTGGCTTCCACTGGCTGGACGTGACATGTACTACTAAAATAACGCCTCCATTCAAAATTTTGGGATTCGATTGTATGAATCTTTACCGACCATGTTACCCTTAAATTCGGGAAATATTGCAGTAGAAACCCTTCAAAGTATATTGAAGATAGCCTAATTACAAGTAAAATTCCAGTCGCCCATCTTTTTGCAGAGCACTGTTTTGTTGCATCCAAATGGCATATCGACCTGCAAGCCCGTTCTATCTTGCACAGTTGGATTTCCCATCTTTTGGCAAAGCAAAAGCAGATGGGATGACAGTCTGCATTTAGCTCGTTCAAGCACCACTTCTTTTCCACAAACAAAGATTACCTACTCGTTTGTTTACCCAGTACATATAAAAACAAATATTGCTTCCTCCGTTTTTAGTGAACAAAGGGAAAAAAATCAAATATCCCTTCAAATATGTGGGAAAAAACAAAAATATATACCACCAATTTTAGGGTTCTAGAAGAGTTTTGTCAAGGATAAGATCACCCTTGTATATTCTTCCAAGAACATACTCTCTATAGTCCATCCGTCACCAGTGAGGAACGCCCACATGAACGACATATAATCATGGCCAACAGTAATGTCACAACTATATAAACTGCTTATAATTCGAGACTATATATAAAATACCTATGCAAACTACCACCAGTTCAAGGCTTCAAATATTATGCACTACAGAGTAAAAAGGAAACCCAACATTTTTAACCTGACCGACGAAATTCAACCAATTGAAAAAAGCTAGCAAAAGGCAATGACCGAAGTGAGAGAAATATACGCGCAGGCTAGTAGATGTCAATATGCCACATGTTTTTTCAAAGTAAAAATCAATCGCAATATTACTTCAACAGTTCACAGATACCGCACAATAGTAAAACCCAAACGACAGTCTAAACCCCTTTTCTACCAGTCATATAAGATAGAAAGCAGATCTATCCTGAATAAGACCAACCTTATAAAAACTTTAAGCTCTTCACAACAGTGTGACAGACTAAACCCTCCTAATAGTGTAGTCCGTCCTGTTCTTCATGATGAAGGAGACGAAGACCTAGGTGTAACAGACCTTGAAACAAATCTAGAAGATGCACTAACACTGCGACTTCTCTTAGAGATTCTCTTTGGACTAGGAGAATAACTGCTACAAGACTGACTACTCCTGGAAACACTTCTCGAATAGCTCCTCTTTGGCCACCTAGGTGATACACTGCGTGAGTAGCTTCTCCTGGACCTTCGATAACCAGGTGAAATGCTCCGAGAAATGGAACGATATCGGCTCTTTCGATAGTATCTGTTGCCAGGGGAGTAGCTACGATAGCGGCTCTCTCTGTAATAACGATCATCCGGAGAGTAGGAAAGATCACGGCTGTTAGGAGAGTAGTCACGGTGGCAGCTTCTTCTGTAGTAACCGTCATTTGGAGAGTAGGAACGTTCATACCTCCTGCTGACAGGAGAGCAGTCACGGTGGCGGCTTCTATAATAATGGTCATCTGGAGAATAGGAACGATCACGGCGACTCACAGGCAATCTGCCATATGGAGATGAAGATCGAGAATAAGATCTGCCACGACTATAGTAAGGTGAGTATGAGTGACGGTGGCGGCGACTGTAATATGGGGAATGGGATCTCTGGCGACCTCTGTAACAGGGAGAGTAGGATCTACGTTCTCGTCTGTAATATGGAGAGTAAGATCTACTCCTGCTCCTGTAACTCTCAGAAGAGTAACGGGGAGAGCAGCTCCTTGAATGAGGGGAATAACTTCGTGATTCGCGACCAACTACATTCACAAGGTGGAATTAGAAGACATCAGACTGATAAACCAAGTGAATTAATGCTCAGGAAAGGATATCATACCGCGGACTGTTCTGAGACCCAAATATTTTCCTGGAGTAGGTGTTCTACCTCTTCTCCTCCTAGCCTGCATATATAAGAGAGAACTTTTAGACGACATATCTAGACTTAAGTGGTTTGACCGGGATACAATGTCACAATATAAGTCTCCAATGAGAAAAATGAATAATAAGCAGCGAGGGTGCAAGTGAATAAAAGAAAAATGAAGGCTATACAACCCTCTGGTTTAACGGTCGGTTTGCTTGATGTGTTTCAATTTGTTATTTGGGACTTTGGTGAAGAGCTGCTACACACAGCTTCCCTGCTGCCAAAGAAACTCAGGCGAAACAAGCAAACAACTTTCAAACTCAAATTACTGACAGGAGCAATCTATGATATTTGATAAAACTAAGAGCTAATACCACCAAAGGGAAAGTGTAAATGTAAGATTCAACGAACTGAGCAAGTATTCAGTAAATTCTACCTTCTCCACCGTTATCACTCTGCCTTCAAGTACCGAGCGGTTCAAATACTTGATGCAGCGATCAGCCTCCTCAACACTGGACATTGTCACGAAACCAAACCCACGAGATTCCCGGGTCCATGGGTCAACAACAAGATGCACATCTTCAACCTAACCGCACAAGAAAAAGCCTTTGATGACTTTGGTATCCCAACAATATGTATACACATAGGAGCAGGTTCTACATGAGACCACCATTGACTTTTCTTTTATATAGAGTGCAAAAAGGCCTACATTAACTGACTACAGAGTAAAAGGGAACGGAACCTTCAAAAACAACAAATATACCTTCCCCTCAGCTGAAAAATGCTTCTCAACGTCTCGCTCTTTAACGCGGGTTGAAAGACCAGTCACATACAAATTGTTCCCTGGGTTCTCAACGTCCCTTGAATCACAGCTCCTGCTATTATAATACAGTTAAACGACATAAAACTCTAGTTATCAGCATATATAATGGAATAAGTGAACTACAGACACGTACCTTGACCGGCTCCTTGAAAGATATTTGGACCTTGAGACAGACCTACTATATCGATCATATGAAGGTGAGCGAGAATACCTGCGATACAGATGCAATATTCGAATATGAAAATGAATAATGAGCATATAAAACCGACATTACGACCAAACAATACCTTGACCTCCTGGAATATGACATCTGCAGTTAAGATTAAAGGTGTTAGGGTTAGTTACGCCTATGATATAAAAGAGAGAAGGAGCAACACAGTACATCAACACAAGCCCAGCAGACATGTGTAAATGAATCTAATCAAGATCCCTGAAAAATAAGCCTAATTCAATAAACGCCTCAAATATTTTACACCAGCTTACCAACACTGCTTTACCTAATTTGTCAATTAATCCCAAACTAATTGGTGCAGGCTACATAAATTCTCTAAATCCATTCTGCTCTACTCAGCCTATTTCTTACCAATACCGGTAACTAATTTATCTTTTGACTCAAATTAGAGGATCCCTAAATACCATATTATATTACCCTCTGTTAATTTACAATTTACCCTCTAAAATTCCAAAAATCATGAAAGTAGAAAATGTCATTCTCCTTAGAGATTAAGGCATAGCAGATATATGGCACTATTAGAGTCGATCGAATCAAGTAGACAACAGCTAGTCAGAGATATAGGTGGATCAAGTATTTTAACTTGATTGGTTCAACCGCATAGTTTTGCAATTATGAATGCTCTACCATTTGTTGAAATTTTGACTGGTTTTTACTTAAATACATGTGTGTGTGTATATATATAAGTACCGCAGGGGTTCAGATGAACGTGCAGGACTGCCTCCACCACTGGTTATATCAAAAGGTGGACGGAAAAAATTATCCATTACTATGTATCAAAACCTATAACAACAACATTCCCACACAATTATAGCTCAAAGACGACGAATGCGCAATAAACCAAATTTCGGTAGAGACCAAACTGTTTAGTTCGGATTATTCTCTTGACTTGTGCAGGGTAATTATGGGGAAAATCAACGAAAAAAATCATCCAAATCCGGAAATTTCATATTATAATGACGTCAAATGGGGTAATTTAAATCAAGCATTAATGAAAAGCACAAAACACACATACGTAAATGGCAGACAATTTCATCATCTAATCCAGTATTTTGCTAATTCATGCCGGAGAAGAAAAGAATGAGAAGAAGAAAAAAGCAGATGAAAGGAAACTCGCCGTGAAGAGATTATGGCGTAGGATTGGAATGCGACTCTCTAGTCTCTCTCTATTTCGCGAAGGCTCTCGAAATCGATGGAGTCTCAGCGAAGGTGGTGAGAATATTTATACACGTGGAATGAAGAACTTTCTAGAGGAGCGGACACGAAATCTTTTTTAATTGGAGCTTAATTCGTCCCATTCTGTGTGTCAGTTCCCTTGGCCAAACCAGAAAGGGGAAAAGAATAAAGAGACATTTTTGCTTCTTTTTTTATTCCT
Organism: Nicotiana knightiana; assembly: GCA_005239525.1. Lineage (NCBI taxonomy): Eukaryota > Viridiplantae > Streptophyta > Magnoliopsida > Solanales > Solanaceae > Nicotiana > Nicotiana knightiana. The sequence continues at coordinate 65,460 of ML372847.1, read as the reverse complement.
TTGTATTTCAATTTCCATTTTTTCTTTTTAGTAAAACTAGTATAAAAACCCGTGCGATGCGCATATAATTTGACATATTAATCTTAAGCTTTGCCGGAAAGAAGCTAGTTGACTAATTCAGGAGGTTACTACCGGCGAAGCCCGCTTGCTTCGGAGCGTGCTATTGCGTGAAGCGGAAAGGGACAGCGGAATCTAAGGCCACACCAGGTAGGGAAAAGGAGGATTAGATATTTCGTCAATAAAAATGTGATCTAATATATCATATTAATTTAATAAATATTAGTTGTATTTTATTATTTAATATAGTGTGCAGAAATATAACACACTCTATACAAAATTAAAGGATACACATCATATACTAATCAAATAAATTGTTTGATCCTTTTTATTTTATTATTGAATTAGCAAGTACTTAGTACTATTGATAATTTTCTTGAGTGTTATTTATTTATCTTTTATTTTTTAATAAATTTAAAATATAAATAACATAAAATTATCTTTATCCCCTGTCTTCGTACATTCCTTTCTACTTTAGTACTTGTTTGGTTAGTTTTCAAATTTTATAGTTTATTAAAAATTTAAATAAAATAATATTTAATTTTGAATTCATCAAAAGTTTAAAGAGATAAGCATTTATATATATATATATAGAGAGAGAGAGAGAGAGAGAAATATCCTAATAGTATCTTTATATTTTTGAATTTTTCATTTGAATTGAAAGTTTCTTTATTTTTTAAATTTTTTATTTTATTTTAAAATAATTTTAAATCTCCAACTTGAAACTACTCCCAAACTTGAATGCATAATTTTTATTATATATTTTTATTTTTCTATTATAGCTAATTATATATATATATTTTAAATATTTGTAAAATTCTAACTTGAAACTACTCCCCAATTTGAATGTGTAGTTTTTTTTTTCCTTTTTTTATTATATATATCTTCATTTTTTTATTATAGCTAAATTTTTTTTAATATATTTGTAAAACTCCAACTTGAAACTACTCCCCATTTGAATGGGTCCTTTTTTTTATTATAGCTAATTATAAGATATCTATATTTACAATTTAAATTAAAATTTTAAATTCAAAGGTTGTTTAGTTAGAAAGAGAGTAACCAAAACAACTCCCCAACTTTTATAGGTAGTTTTATTTTGTTTTCATTTTTTAATATTTTTTTTTTTACTGTAGTTAATATATTTTTTCTGATTTTTTTTAATTTTAAAATAATTTTAAAACTCCAAATTGAAACTATTCTCCAGTTTGAATGTCACTTGAAAAATATTTTGTCTTAATAATGACACTTGACTTCTTGTATTTTTCATTTGAATTGAAAGTTATTTTATTTCCTTATTTTCATTTTTTATTTTAAAATAATGTTAAAACTCCAAATTGACACTACTCCTCAATTTGAATGGGTATTTCTTTTATTTATATATTTCCATTTTTTATTATGGATAATTTTATTTTATTTGTTTATTTTTTTATTTTAATATATTTTTAAAACTTCAACTTGAAACTACTCTCCAATTTGAATGGTAAGAAAAAAGAAATTTTGAATTGGCTATTGTTTTGTTTGTAATTTTAGTTTTTTTATTTTAAAATAATCTAAAGACTCCAACTTGAAACTACTCCCCGGTTTGAATGGACAAATTTTTTATTTAATTTTCGTTTTTATATTATAAAATATTTTATTTTGTTATTTTATAGATATTAAATTTCAAAAATAATAATCAATAACTAATTATTAATTAAATAACTAATTAGTAACTATTTATGCCATGTGACTTTTTCTTATGATGCCACTTGGCTCAAGGAGAGGGGTTTATCCTCTCCTTTTAATAATATATAAATGCCACTTGGATCAAGGAGAGGGTTGTATCCTCTCCTTTTAATAATATATAAATGCCACTTGGATCAAGGAGAGGGTTGTATCCTCTCCTTTTAATAATATATAGATATAGATTTTAAAATAATTTTAAAACTCAAAATTGAAACTACTCCTCAATTTGAATAGGTATTTCTTTTATTTATATATTTCCGTTTTTTATTATGGCTAATTTTATTTTTTTTGTTTGTTTTTTATTTTAATATATTTTTAAAACTCCAACTTGAAATTACTCTCCAATTTGAATTGGTAAGAAAAAAGAAATTTTGAATTGGCGGTTTTTGTTTTGTTTGTAATTTAGTTTTTTTATTTTAAAATAATATAAAGACTCCAACTTGAAACTACTCCCCAGTTTGAATGGACAAAATTTTTATTTAATTTTTGTTTTTATATTATAAAATGTTTTATTTTGTTATTTATAGATATTTAATTTCAAAAATAACATTCAATAACTAATTATTAACTAAATAACTAATTAGTAACTACTTATGCCATGTGGCTTTTTCTTATGATGCCACTTGGCTCAAGGAGAGGGCTTTATCCTCTCCTTTTAATAATATATAGATATAGATGCCACTTGGCTCAAGGAGATGGCTGTATCCTCTCCTTTTAATAATATATAAATATAGATTTTAAAATAATTTTAAAACTCCAAATTGAAACTACTCCTCAATTTGAATGGGTATTTCTTCTATTTATATATTTTCGTTTTTTATTATGGCTAATTTTATTTTTTTGTTTGTTTTTTTATTTTAATATATTTTTAAAACTCCAACTGGAAACTACTCTCCAATTTGAATGGGTAAGAAAAAAAAAATTTGAATTGGCGGTTTTTGCTTTGTTTGTAATTTTAGTTTTTTTTATCTTAAAATAATATAAAAACTCCAACTTGAAACTTCTCCCCAGTTTTAATGGACAGATTTTTTATTTAATTTTCGTTTTTATATTATAAAATGTTTTATTTTGTTATTTATAGATATTTAATTTTAAAAATAATAATCAATAACTAATTATTAACTAAATAACTAATTAGTACCTACTTATGTCATGTGGCTTTTTCTTATGATGACACTTGGCTCAAGAAGAGGGTTTTATCATCTCCTTTTAATAATATATAGATATATAGACTTGAAACAACTCCCAAACTTGAATGTATAATTTTTATTATATATTTTTATTTTTCTTTATAGCTAATTTTATATATATTTTTTAAATATTTGTAAAATTCCAACTTGAAACTACTCCCCAATTTGAATGTGCAGTTTATTTTTTTACTTTTTTATTATATATATCTTCATTTTTTTATTATAGCTAATTTTTATTTTATTTTAATATATTTGTAAAACTCCAACTTGAAACTACTCTCCATTTGAATGCGTATCTTTTTTTCCTTTTTTTTTATTATAGCTAATTATAAGACATATATATTTACAATTTAACTAGAGTAACCAATTAATTAAAAATTTAAATTCAAAGGTTGTTTAGTTAGAAAGAGAACCAAAACTACTCCCCAACTTTTATAGGTAATTTTCTTTTGTTTTCATTTTTTAATATTTTTGTGTTTTTTACTGTAGCTAATATAATTTTTTCTGATTTTTTTTAATTTTAAAATAATTTTAAAACTCCAAATTGAAACTATTCCCCAGTTTGAATGCCACTTGAAAAATATTTTGTCTTAACAATGACACTTGACTTCTTTTATTTTTCATTTGAATTGAAAGTTATTTTATTTCTTTATTTTTATTTTTTATTTTAAAATAATTTTAAAACTCCAAAATGAAACTACTCATCAATTTGAATGGGTATTTCTTTTATTTATATATTTTCGTTTTTTATTATGGCTAATTTTATTTTTTTTGTTTGTTTTTTTGTTTTAATANTCTGTTTTGCTGCTTTTTCTGTATTTGGATTATTTTAAGGGTTGTAATCCAGATATTTTAGTTTAATTGCTTTGCTTTAATGTTAATCCTTCTATCCTTTCAAATTCAATGAAATGAAGTTCTAGTTTCATAGTAAAATTTTTTCTTTTCCTTCCTCTAATTTTTGTTAATTTCGTATCATTTTCAGTTTTGTTAATGCTGGCTTTAAAAACATGACATGCACGTGGAATTCATGCCTAGGTCTTAAAAAGTTGTCTAATCTCGAAATAATGAATCAAGAAGTTGAGTATGATGAAGATGAGGCTTTAAAGGAAATAAAAAAGGAATTGGATCAATTTGAGAATAAGCCTAAGCCTAACTTAAATGAAACTGAGGCAATTAACCTGGGAAGTCCTGAAGAAACCAGAGAAACAAAAATAAGCATTCATACTGAACAAAATACAAGAGATGCCATAATTCAAGTTTTGTTCGAGTATAGATATGTATTTGCTTGGTACATGTCGGGTTTGAGTGCCAATTTAGTGGCTTTAGTGGTTCATAAGCTTCCCACACATCCTAATTTTCCACCAATCCAACAAAAACAAAGGAAGTTTAAGGCAGACATGAGTGATAAGATCAAAGAAGAAATCACGAAGCAACTAAGTGCAAACGTGATCAGGGTCGTCCGATACACTACATGGTTAGCAAATGTTGTGCCAGTGCCGAAAAAGGATGGGAAAATCAGAGTTTGTGTTGACTATAGGGATTTAAACAAAGCAAGTCCAAAAGACAACTTTCCCTTACCCAACATTCATATCCTTGTTGACAATTGTGCTAAGAATGAGATCCATTCTTTTGTGGATTGTTATGTCGGATATCACCAAATTTTGATGGATGAGGAAGATGCAGAAAGGACCGCCTTCACAACTCCATGGGGAACTTATTGTTATAGGGTCATGCCATTTGGTTTGAAGAATGCAGGGGCAACTTACATGAGGGCCATGACTACCATATTCCATGACATGATGCACAAAGAGATTGAAGTGTATGTTGATGATGTGATCATTAAATCCAGAACACAAGATGACCACGTGCAAGACTTGAAAAAGTTCTTTGAAAGGCTGCGAAGGTACAATCTCAAACTCAATCCGGCCAAATGTGCATTTGGAGTTCCTTCTGGGAAGCTTGTAGGTTTTATAGTTAGTCGAAGAGTCATTGAGTTAGATCCCTCAAAGATAAAGATCATTCGAGAGATTCCTGCCCCAAAGAATAAAAAAGAAGTAATGAGTTTACTCGGGAGGTTGAACTACATCAGTAGATTCATCGTGCAGCTTACAACCATATGTGAGCCTATTTTTAAGTTGTTAAAAAAGAATGTTGCTATCAAGTGGACAGATGAGTGCCAAGAAGATTTTGATAATATCAAAGAATATTTGTCAAATCCCCCTGTTTTGGTCCCGCCAGAACCTGGTAGGCCTCTGTTTTTATATATGTCAGTAATGGATAGTTCTTTTGGTTGTTTTCTAGGTCAACATGATGCCACAGGCAAAAAGGAACAAGCAATCTATTATTTTAGCAAAAAGTTTACCACTTATGAGGCCAAATACACTCTTTTGGAAAGGACATGTTGCGCCTTAACTTGGGTCGCCCAGAAGCTTAGGCATTATCTCTTGGCCTATACAACTTACCTCATATCCCGAATGGATCCCCTGGAGTACATCTTTCAGAAGCCGATGCCAACAGGAAGATTTGCAAAATGGCAAATCTTGCTCTCAGAGTTTGATATTGTTTATGTCACTCGTACAACCATGAAGGAACAAGCTTTGGATGATCATTTGGCAGAAAACTCGTTTAATGATGAGTATGAATCATTGAACACATACTTCCCAGATGAAGAGGTTAATTTAGTTGAAGAAGCAGTCCCAGATGACAGTCAGGTTTGGAAATTATACTTTGATGGGGCGGTCAACATCAAAGGCGTAGGGATTGGGGCAATTCTTGTATCACCTACGGGGAAACATTACCCTGCCACGGCGAGACATCGTTTCTTCTGTACAAACAACACGGTAGAATATGAAGCTTGCATCATGGGTCTGAACATGGAAATAAATCTAAATGTGCACAAACTGTTGGTGATGGGAGATTCAGATTTGCTTATTCGGCAGGCTCAAGGTGATTGGGAGACTCGAGATATCAAGCTCATTCCATATAGAAAATGTGTGGAAGATCTTAGCAAAAGGTTCAAGTCCATCGAGTTCAGGTACATTCCCAGGTTTCATAATGAATTAGTTGATGCCTTGGCCACCCTGTCCTCAATGCTTCCATATCCGGGTAATACTCACATTGACCCATTGGAAATTAAAATTCGAGATCAACATGGTTATTGCAATACAATCGAAGCAGAACCAGATGGTGAACCATGGTACCATGATATTAAACAGTATCTGAAAACAAGAGAATATCTGGTACATACTAATAGGGATCAAAAGAGAACTATTAGGCGACTCTCTAACGATTTCTTTTTGAGTGGGGAAATCCTATACAAAAGAACTCCGAATTTGAATTTGTTGATATGTGTGGATGCCAAAGAAGCTGAAACAATTATGAATAAGGTGCATTTGGGAGTTTGTGGTCCGCACATGAATGGGTATGTTCTAGTAAAGAAAATCCTTCGGGCAGGATATTATTGGCTTATTATGGAACAGGATTGCTTTCGTTTTGTTCGCAAGTGCCACCAGTGTCAAATTCACAGTGATTTGATTCACTCGCCTCCTTCGGAGTTATATCCTATTTCGGATCCTTGGCCTTTTGTTTCTTGGGGAATGGACATCATTAGCCCAATCGAGCTAAAAGCTTCAAATGGGCATAGATTCATCTTGGTTGCAATTGATTACTTCACCAAATGGGTGGAAGTTATTACACTGAAGGCAGTCACCAAGAAAGCAGTGGTAGACTTTGTTCACTCCAACATCATCTGTCGTTTTGGTATTCCAAAAA
>ML372847.1:0-58256 GCA_005239525.1 Nicotiana knightiana | reverse complement strand
GATTTGATTCACTCGCCTCCTTCAGAATTATATCCTATGTCGGCTCCTTGGCCCTTTGTTGCTTGGGGAATGGACGTCATCGGCCCAATCGAGCCAAAAGCTTCAAATGGGCACAGATTCATCTTGGTTGCAATTGATTACTTTACCAAATGGGTGGAAGCTATTACATTGAAAGCGGTTACCAAGAAAGCAGTAGTAAACTTTGTTCACTCCAACATCATCTGTCGTTTCGGTATTCCAAAAACCATTATTACAGATAACGCTGCTAATTTGAATAGTCATCTGATGAAGGAGGTATGCGAACAATTTAAAATGGAGCATCGCAATTCTACTCCTTACCGGCCCAAAGCTAATGGAGCTGTTGAAGCTGCAAACAAGAACATCAAGAAGATTCTTAGGAAGATGGTCCAAGGGTCTAGACAATGGCACGAGAAATTGCCTTTTGCTCTTTTGGGATACCGGACAACTGTCTGTACATCAATTGGCGAACGCCCTACTTGATGGTTTATGGCATTGAAGAAATCATACCTGCGGAAGTTGAGATTCCCTCTCTCCGAATCATTGTCGAAGCAGGAATTGCGGACACTGAATGGGTCACGTCCCAACTGGAACAATTGAGTTTAATTGATGAAAAGCGTTTGGCGGCTGTTTGTTTTGGTCAGTTATACCAACAAATAATGGCATGCGCTTACAATAAGAAAGTGCGCCCAAGACAGTTTGAAGTAGGACAACTTGTCTTGAAACGTATCTTTCCGCACCAGGAAGAAGCAAAAGGAAAGTTCGCCCCGAATTGGCAAGGTCCTTACCTCGTCAAGAAAGTATTGTCAAAAGGAGCTCTACACTTGGCAGATATAGAAGGAAAGGTGACAGACATATCTGTCAACGCGGATGCGGTCAATAGATACTATGTCTGACATGACTTTGTTGGGCATTTTTATACTTAGCAGTCTCAGGTTGGGATGACGAAAGGCTATCATTCTCGCTTCCCAAACACTGGTGAACCCTAGTTAGCCCTTTGAAGCCTTGTTTATATTATTTCTTTGTTTGTCCCTCTTTTGGAACCAATTTACTTAATAAAAAAAAATAAAAAAAATCAAAAAAAAAAATAAAAAAAAATCATCAAAACAAGTTCATATCAATTGAACTACGTCCGACCTGATTCCGAAAGGATACGTAGGCAACTTCACTCTGGGGTTTGGTCACACTAATACAAAAATCTACATTTCCCAGTATTCAAAGAAACTGGGGCATGATTTTATTTTATTTTTCGACGGTTTTCCGTCAAAACGGTTCCAAAAGTTGTAATTCAGTTGAATAGTTCTTTTTCCTTTCCCTTTTAAGACCTTCTGATCAACTTTTGAGAATGCTAAGTTGGTATATTACGGTAATGCCTCGGCCATTGTAAAGAGAGAAAAATAAAATGGGAGAGTCTTATTGGTGAAAACCTTCACGGGCACTATAAGGCGATAATGAGTCGAGAGAAAGACAAATGAGAGAGGTCAATTGGTGAAAACCCACGAAGGGCATCGTTGATCGATTTAGGCCTTCATATATTCTGGCACAAACATGGTTAAGACAAAGAACTCAGTTTCAAAGTGAAGTTTACAATGGATTTTGAGAATTAGACAGTTCAGACGGATCAGGCATCCAGTCCAAAGTGCATGTCATGTTAATTGAAGTTAGCATATTCCTCTAGATAAGTCCTTTTTCATTTTATTTTTCTTCTCTGAAAGGTATACTTCTTGATTAAGTTGTAATACCTATTAGTTTACCTTCTTGTTTTCTTTCGTACCATTATTTTTGAATCCCCTTCAGTCTAATTTCATCAAAGCAAAGAAAAGAAAAGGCCGCAAAATTGGTTACAGTTTTCCAGTTATATGAAGCTAAACTTTCTGGGCATGAACATTATGGGCAAAGGCATAAAACCATCTTTGAGCTTCCCTGACGAGCAAAAGTCTTGAAGGACTGAACAATGTGTCAAGGGTCAACAAAAGTTACNTGGGAGCAAGGTTGTTTGCACCATAAACATAAATGGTGATAGGCGCAAAATAGTCAGGTTCTAATATTGAGAAAGAAGATCTCCAGAAACAATGACAGAATCTCCAGGGTTTTGTACGACCATCGATGGAGTCAGTTTTTCTAACAAGTGTAATGGACACAAGGTCAAGTCGCCCAAGAGATCAAGGCTACAAACTGACCACCATTTTAAAAACTAATGAATCTTTCTTTGTTCATAGCAGGAACAGAACAATTTTAGGAAACAATTTGTGAAAAGACGAACACCACCAAGTGAAGTTCTCAAATACTTAGTTTTCTTCTAATATACATGTTATTCTTAGTTTCATTATAGGGAATCAATATGCTATCTTCAGCACAGGGTACCACATCCCATGGTCGCATTACTTATTACCAACACATGGTACTACATCTCCTGGCTGCATTTATTTTCTGCCTACATAGGGTACGGCATTCCCTAGTAGCATCTCAGAGAGCCACGAGCCTAATTTCATTGCCAATCACAAGGTACTTCATTCCCTGGTCGCATTACTTTTTGACTACATAGGGTACGACATTCCCTAGTAGAATCTCAGAGAGCCACGAGCCTAATTTCATTGCCAATCACAAGGTACTTCATTCCCTGGTCGCATTACTTTTTGACTACATAGGGTACGACATTCCCTAGTAGAATCTCAGTGAGCCACGAGCCTCGTCTTATAGAAAACATAGGGTACTACATCCCCTGGTTGCATTTTATTTCCAACATAGGGTACGACATTCCCTAGTAGAATCTCAGAGAGCCAAGAGTCTCATCTTATTGTCAGCACAGGGTACTACATCCCCTGGTCACATTATTTTCTGCCTACATAGGGTACAAAATTCCCTAGTAGAATCTCCACGAGTCATGAGCCTCATCTTATTTCCAACGTAGGGTACTACATCCCCTGGTTGCATTACTTTTTGCCAACATAGGGTACGACATTCCCTAGTAGCATTTCAAAGCGCCACGAGTGTCATTTTGTTGCAAACATAGGGAACAACATTTCCCTAGTAGCATCCAGAGTACCATGAGCCTCATCCTATTTCCAACACAGGGTACTACATCCCCTGGTTGCATTTTTCTGCCAACATAGGGTACGACATTCCCTAGTTGCATCTTAGAGTACCATGAGCCTCATTTTATTGTCAACACAGGGTACTACATCTCCTGGTTGCCTGCATTCTTGTTAATGTTGGGTACGACATCCCCTATTATTTAAAAAAAATTGTCTTGTTTGTTTGTGATGGCTTGTAGATTTTTTTGCAAAGCACAGATTGGATGTGCAAAATGAAATGTTTGGTCTTGATACCAGCCGCAACCATCTTTGACATAATGTATGCGGAGACAGAGAATCTCAAGATCCATCCTTCCATCATCTGATCAAGAAATAAGCCTGTGAGAATATTTCATAGTCTGTTGCATCGAGAGCATCAAGTTTCATAGTCAATGGGAGAAGCAAGTCAAGAATCAAGACTAAGCTACAGAAGGAATTTAGATAGGAATTCTGTAACTCTTAGTTTTCAAGAGTGTGTAATTTTCTTTTCATTTGATGTAATAGTCGGAACTGCGGATCGGAACCTCGACGGAACTTCAGTCAGCTCTCCCTCTAAGCATGCTCCCTCACTCTTCTTCCACTTGAACTACACGTGACCTGATTCCCTTATAACCCGGGATATGTAGGCTGCCTAAAACCATGGCTCGGTCGCGTCTTTTTCTTTTATCTTCTTTTTCTTTTCAAATAATAGTGAGGTCAAAAATTAGTCACCATGTTAATTTTCTTTGCCTGAAAACTCTTCATGTTTCCAAGCAAAGAAGGGCATGCTGTGAAAAATTAATTTTTTACCACACCCAAATTCTATAATTTTTGGTGTAAATATTACTTTTAGGTCTAATCTTAATATTTTAAATTTTTATCTTACTCTTAATAGGTTTTATTTTAGAAAATTAAAAACAACAAAAATATTCACATTTTTAGAATATAAGATTTGTTCCTATGTTTAAATAGAAGAAATTATATATATATATATATATATCAACTTAGTTTCTTTTAATTTAAATGTAAGTTATAGTTTTTTTTAGTATAATTTGAACCTTAGTGTAAATAGTGAATTTTCTTATTTATATAGTCCCTTTAAAATGTAAAAGTATATATATACATGAGTATTTTATCTTCTTTTATTCAATTAAAAAAAGGGGGGGTTAAAAAAATTTAATTTAATTAATTAAATAAATAACGAAAAGAAAGAAGAAGAATTAAAATAAAATAAAATAAAAACTCCCAAACTTCCCGCTCCCTCACGTTTCTTCCTCCATTATCGGAAAATAAATACACAAAGGAGAGAGCAGCGGCGCAACAGACCCCATCTTCCCCTAGACCAGCACCGTTCCAGCCCCACAGCTCCTCCCTGGAAATCCGGCCACCACAAGCAGCCTCCTCTCACCAAGACCCCTTTGCCACCACTCCTAATACATCTGTCGCCGAGAGAGAGAGACAGATCCTTCACTCACGTTTTGAGCACACACACATATTCTTTTTCCTAAACTACAATCTGGATAGAGAGGAGTAGATACCTCCACTTCCATTTCATTTGCGAGAAGCAAGAACATTAAGTGCTGAGAAGCAAAAAATCAGATTTTACAAAAAAATCGAATTTTACAAATTCTTGCTTGAACGTTTTGTTCGAAAGCTGAGTGAAGACTATTTTTTCTTGCTGGTTTTGCTTCATCTGGGCATGGGCTTCATCATCTTCATTTTCAGAATTTTAGTCTCGGATGTATTTGCTGCTTAGGTATGTTGTACACCCATGTCATTCCATGTTGAAATTTTATGAAATTCCGTGTTTATTTTGTTCAATTCTGTTGAGCTGCGTAGATTTGTTACGTTTCTGGTTGTTGAGCTGCTTGAATTAACTTATCTGGAAACTTCTGAAATTATTATGTTCTAGATTTGCTCAAATCTTTAAGATCCATTACATGTATGTAATCGTGGTTTCACAAATCTTACTATTAGCCGGTCAGGTCTGAAGATTTTATAGCTAAAGTAAAATAGGGGCATGTAATGTCTTCTCTATCGATTCAGTTAATTCTAAAAATAAAATAGCCAGTATTTGTTGCTCCTACTGCACCTGATTTTTGAAATTATGTGATATACTCCTATTGTATCCTTGGTTCTGTCATCGTTTTGTTTCATTTGGTAGTTTGGCTATTATTGTTTTCCTTTGCTAGTTTTTGTTAAAATTGTTAGATTAATCAATTTTTACTATTATTGTTTCCTTTTGGTAGCTTGTTAGAATTGTTAGGCTAAGCAATTTATAACTCTTTATCATGTTGTTCTGGTTATACATGTGGTATTAATTATATTAGAGTAATGGTCTTCAATTTTATTAGCAAATATGGGCAGCCTTGTATGAGTTTAGTAATAATTTGGATTAAGTAATTTGAATGAATTAAATCTAGCTCTTGGTGTGAATGCTCAATTGACATACTTAGAATTTTTGAACACACTAATAATCAAAGTATACGTTCGCGTAACTTTGAATAACAATAATTCTTCAAGTAACTAAATATATTTTTCTTAAAATTGTGTATACGTTTACGTAACACAAATAATATTAAAATGAACACTCGTAGAGACACCTTTAGGAACAGATTTCTTAAAAATTATTATCAGAATTACGTACATGCTCGTGTGACATGATTTCGATTTCTTTTACAAAACAAAATTACGCGCTTGCGCGACTTTGGCTATTTCTTCAAAAGGAATCAAGTGTTGTAAATTATGTACACGTCCGCGTGATATGATTTTTGACACGTCTAATTTCTGTGGGTTTACGCATACGTGACCCGTCTTGAAATAATTCTTTAAATACAATTGACTAATAAAAGCGGTAAACATATAAAAATGCACTTAGGTACAGAAGCAGTAATTAAACAATTTAGGCCAAGTTTAATCATTAAGTGAACGTGCGAAAACCACGAAACTCGGGAGTGCCTTACACCTTCTCTCGGGTTAACAGAATTCCTTACCCGGATTTTTGGTTCGTAGACAATTTAACAGAGTCAAAATTCCTCGATTTTGGGATTTCTAATAAATAAATGATGTCCTGGAATACCGTAAAAAATTCGGGTGGCGACTCTGAAAAATAAAATAAATCCCAAAAATCGAATGATGTCACTTAAAGTGAAAAAACTCCCTTGTTACCCTTACCCGGGGTGAAAAAGGGAGGTGTGACAACAGTCAGCCAGTATAGCGAAAATAGAGAAAGAACCCATCTCACCAGTGGCGCTGGTCTCTGCTCTCCTTCCCGCAAATCACTCACCGGGATCATGGCTAGAAATGACCATGCACGGCCAAAACCAGGTCTTCAACATGAAGATCGATTCTGTTCTGGTGTTAATTCATGTACAAGACCCCCTCTTCTTATCCCAATAAATAATAGTGGGGCTCAACCTTGGTCTGGAAAGCTTTGGTCACCAACTATGTCTTACCACTCTCCTCCAAGCCTAGTACTCGGGTGGGGCAAGGAATCTATCAACGGAGGAGTTAAATCTTCTAATGAGCTAGGTGTGCCAAACGATGCCTTTCTTCCCAAAAATCAGTACACAATATCCGCCGGAAACACCATCCTTCCTCCTGTGGCCCGCCACATCGATTCTAGAAATGGGGTCGGTGATATCACCCTCACTTGCTCTAGTACAAAAAGCATCACCGAAGGGCCCAAACTCTGTGCTCTACTAGACATTGGACTTTCTCAAGGAGTCCAATAGAGATCTGGAAGAAACCCTAGCAAACCTAGGAATGCCAAAAGCAACAGTGATACTGTTGGAAAAGATCCAGGTGATAGAATTCAAAGAGCGTCTCAACAAAATGCTTATCATGTTCTGCCTAAGAAAAATGTCAAGCTGAAGCCTCGATCTCCAACTGACCTCATTGCTAAACTTAGAACACTCCATAGCTCTACTCCGACCATCGCGAGGGAGGGAGAGTCAGAGTGCATTGACCAAGGGGAAGGGAAAAGGTGTCAAGAGGAAGACACCACACCAGCAGAAACTCCTGATGAATTTCATCATATGGAATGCCAGGGTGGCCAAAGTGCAAAGTTTAGGAGTCATTGCTCCTCCATGGTCAAACTCCACAATATCGTGGTGTTTGTCCTCCTCAAAACTTGCATGGCTGATCACAAACACTTAATCTCTGAGCTGCAGTTTAGTGCTGAGTTCCAATACCCTGCAAATGGACAATCTGGTGATATAGTGGTCATGTGGAATGATGACCTAATCAAACTTGAATAGGTCTCCACTACTCCTCAGGGTGTCCATGTCATGGCCAAGGTACTTCCCCTCCCCCCAACTTCTTTCTTTTTAGTGTTATTTATGATAGTAATAGTCTTACTGATAGGATTAAACTATGGGACCATTTGGTAGACATACCATTTGTATTCAAGGCAATTGGTTAGTAGGGGGTGACTTTAATGAAGTCCTAAAAATCAGAGACAAATTTGAAGGTAATAACATTGATACTACTAGGGCTAACCACTTCTGGAATTGCATCAACAAGTGCAATCTAATTGACCTAGGATTTAAAGGTAGTAAATACACATGGAGTAATAATAGGTACTCTAACAGACATAACCTTATCTTAGAAAGGTTAGACAGGTACATAGCCACTGGTGACTGGATTGACCTGTACCCAAATGCCAGTGTCACTCACCTTCTCAGGACCCACTCAGATAATTGCAATTTGCTTCTCTCCCTTTATAATGCCCAAACTAACCACAATAGACCATTTAGGTTTGAAACAATATGGTGTGGGAACCCTGACCTACCACTGATCATTCACCAGAGTTTCTCCAATAATGATATTCTGACCCAGCCAACCACAGACTTTTAACTCAGTGCCTTGAAATGGAATAAGGAGACCTTTGGCAATATTTTTCACAGGAAAAAGCATATTCTGGTTAGGATGGTTGGGATCTAGAAATCCCCTGAATTCCCTTTTAGAAGATTTCTCCAACACTTAGACTCACACCTCCAAAAGGAATACTCACACATTCTCATATGTGAAGAGGACTTCTGGAGACTAAAAGTCAGAACTAATTGACTTTGTGATGGTGATGCCAACACTAGGTTCTTCCACACATATACCATCAACAAAAGAAGAAGGAATAAAATCTTATCCCTTAAGAATGAGGTAGGTAATTGGATCCATGACCAAGAGGGCATTAAGGATATGGTGCAAGTGTACTTCAAAAACATAGACACCACTGACTATACTCACACTACCCTCCATAGTACTCAAACAACACTTAGATTTAACTCCCTCCCTGAGGAAGCATCACTAAGCCTCAGTCACCCACTGATACCAAGTGGGATCACAAATTCCCTCTATTCCCTCAAAGTCACAAAAGCTCCTGATCCTAATGGGCTCCACCATATCTTTTACCAGAAATACTGGCACCTTGTTTCCCACCATGTCACCACCTTTTGCTTCAAAGTCTTCTCTACTAATGAAATGCCTCATGAAGTCAATTTAACCTACTTATGCCTCATACCCAAATGTGCTAATGCTACCACCTTATAAACTTTATACCTAACGGACTCTGTAACGCTATGTATAAGCTAGTCACCAAAATCATTGTCAATAAGCTCAAGCCCCATCTAAGCACCATAATTGGTCCCAGCCAGGCTAGCTTCCTCTCAAACAATAGAGCCTCTAATAATGCCATCATTGTCCAAGAATACATTTTCCATTTCAACAAAATGAAAGGGAAGGTTAGTAATATGATCCTCAAAGTGGACCTTGAGAAAGTCTTTGACAGGCTTGAATGGTCTTTCATTAGAAGCACCCTCCTCTTTTACAACCTTCCGGGAAGCCTTGTCAACCTCATTATGTCATGAATCACATCAACTTCAATATCCATTCTCATAAATGGGAACAAGACTGGCCCATTCCTACCTTCTAGAGGTATCAGACAGGGGGATCCAATGTCCCCTTAAATCTTCATAATGTGTATGGATAGGTTATCCAGGCAGACTGATCATGAAGTAGACATCCTGAATTAGAACCCCATTAGTAGAATTGGCCCTAAGATCTCCCATCTCTTCTTTGCTGATGACCTTACACTATTTGCAAAAGCCAACCCAAAGAATTGCCCCACCATCCTCATAATTCTGGACTTTTTTCAATATGGTCTCTGGCCAGAAAGTCAATTTGATTAAATTCTAGGTAATCTATTCCAAAAAACACATCCACTGAAAACATTAAGTTGCATACTAGTATTCTTGGAATCAAACAATCTTCCTTCTTTGGAAAATACCTTTGTTTTTCCATCTTTCATAAGAGACCCACCAATGTTGACTTCCATTTTATCATTGATAACATGCACTCTAAGCTAGCAGGCTGCAAAACCAGGCTCTTGAACATGGCAGCGCGCACCATACTAGCAAAAGCCAGCTTAGCTACCATTCCTATTCATGTGATGCAAAATATTAAGTTACCCATGACCACATGCAAGAGGATCAACAAAATCCAGAGGAATTTCATATAGGGTACTACAACATAAAAGAGAAAGATGCACCTTATGAACTGGGAGGTTATTACAAAACCAAATCCCCATGTGGATTGGGTATCCAAAAAGCTGAACTTAAGAACAAGGCACGCCACTCTGGCCTATCCTGGAGGCTCTTTCACAAACCTGACTCTCTGTGGGCTGGTATCCTGATTGCTAAACACTGTGTTCCGAGTAGGAATATGAGGAAACCAAATTCTAGAATTTGGCAATGCATCTTAGAAGGCTGGAAAATTTGCAACAAAGCTTCTAGGTGGGTGGTAAATAATGGTAATAGGATAGGCTTCCTTACTGACTCCTGGTTCCCTAACATGAGGCCAGTTGACTCCATCATCAGTGGCCACAAAAAACTAGGGGAACAAAGCTTAAAAGCTTTCTCTATGTTCAACAATGGGAACTGAGACTTGAACTCCCTCTCTTTTCCTCTCCCTGACCATTTTTCTAGCACCATCACTGATTTTATTCCTAACTTGATCCCTATGAAAAACTCATCTGGGGAGCTACCAGCAATGGGCAATTCACCTCCGAATCTGCTTATGTAGTGCTTAACCCATAATGGATTGTTAACTCTGGAAATAGTCTTTCTTTCAGTTGGATTTGGAAGCTGGAGACACCCCATAAATTAGACATTTCATATGGATCCTAATGCACAAAAGACTACCCACCAACAAGTATCTGCACAGTATTAGGATTCAAATCAGACCTACTTGTTAGGTATGCAACTCTACAGAGGAAACCATAGACCATATCTTCTGTCTTTTCCCCAAAGCCATATTTTTCTGGAATAGTATTTGTACCCATGCTAATGACCAGTACATGCACTTACAGTTCACTCCTGGAACATGGAATACTACTTGGAACAAGCTAAAAGCCAAAATCTTTAATGATCTCCTCGAATGGAACTTCCTTCTGCCCTTTTGCTTTTGGAATATTTGGCTAACAAGAAATAACAATATTTTCAATAAGAGGAATGATCATGTCCAATCAAAAATGTTGCTTGCTCAGGCCACTGAATATCACCTGTTAGCCAGGAATAAAACTCAAAAGCAATGGACAACCATCAGTGTTAATGGGAACCACCTGATAGAGGTTTCTTCAAGCTTAACACTGATGGCTCTTCCATGGGTAACCCTGGGCTAGGAGGAGTAGGGGGAGTTATTATAAATGGCTTCGAAAACTGGGTTATAGGCTATATGAGGGGTTATCCTTCTATAACTAACAATCTAGCTGAATTACTAGCAATGCCAGAAGGGCTTAAGCTGGCAAAGAAGCACAATCTAACTTCGATTGTGATTAAAACTGACTCAAAAGAGCTCATTAGAATGTTAGAACTTGGTCATATCCCTTATAATAACTTTGTTTCTGAATGCAGGTCATTGATGACTCAGCTAGCGAACCTAACAATCAGCCATAGTTTTAGATAGCAGAACCGGGTGGCAAACCTACTAGCTAAGGAGGAAGCAAGGAAAAGACTGTTCAACAGTACTAGGATGGAAGTTCCTCCGGTGTTTTCCAATGATGCACTCTGGGAAGACATCCTTGGAACTACTTTTATTAGAAAAACTCTGGTTTGTAATATAATTAATATTATCTCAAACAATACTGTCCAACTGGTCTGCTCTAATATGGCACCACCCATGTAATTATTTTTGTTAATTAATTGAGTATCTGGTTAATCAAATAGCATATATAAATTTTTTCACATTAGGGGTGTTTTGGTACGAAGAAAAAGAATTTCAACTTTTTATATTTAATTGGTTTAAATATTTTTCTCATGAATGTATTTTTCTCCAATTGGAGAAAAAAATTCCTATTAAGATAAGGGAATATATTTGAAGAATTAACCCAAATAGCCGCTCATCTAATTTTTTTAAACTTAGAGCGTATTTGGATTGACATAAAAGCTAGCCAAACAAGCTTAAAAGCACATTTTGGCTAGTTTCAGTGTTTGGTAAAATTAGAAACAACTTTTAAACCAAGTATTTTTGGCTTAAAAAATCCAAAAATAATAAGCTGGGGATACTCAATTTATTTTTTTTTATATTAAAAGCCAAACGAGTTTGACCAAGTATTTTACCCTCTCATCCCTAATAATTTTTATTATTTTAAAAATTCCCTTATTTATTATAACTCTTCATTATTCTTTCATTTGCTTTCGTCCATCTCTATATTTCATCTTTGTGTTCCCTCGCTTAATAAAAATGAATAATTTATTTATTAATTATTAATATTTTGGTCAATTGTTAAATAAAATTTCATAAATTACAATCTGCCATAACTAATAAACTTTGATGAGTTAAGTTGATGCTCTTAGCCAAAGCTCTAGGTTTATTGATAAATTTATTCACTAAAAGCAATAATTGAAGGCGATAAGATATTTAGCTCAAAATTTCTAGCAAAACTCATTTTTGTATACACAAAAATAAGAGGAAAAAGACTAGGTTTAGAAACCACAAAGATCTTGTTAGTGAATTCTATCCAAGTGGTGCAGGGTAATTGACAATACTCGACTCATTTTTTTTTATAGATGGAAGGTAAATTATGAGTATATCTTATATTTGTAACGACCCGACCGGTCGTTTTGAGCTCTAGCGCTTCGTTCAGTGGTTTGAAGTCGTGAGCAGCTCCATTTCAGGTATTATGACTTGTAGGTGTGGTCGGAATTTAATTTCGAGAAGTTTAGAGTTGATTTGGAAAGAAAATTCTCATTTCAGAAGCCTTAAGTTGGAGAAATGGACTAAGATTGGAATTTTGAGTAAACGACCTCAGAATCAGGATTTGAAGGTTTCTGCAGGTTCGTATGATGATTTCGGACTTGGGCGTATGTACTGATCGGGTTTTGAATAACCCGGGAGCATTTCGGCGTATATTGTGGAAGTTAGCATTTTTGAAGGAATTTCCTAAGTTTGGCTTGAAATGCATTTCAGTGATATTGATGTCCGTTTGGAATTCTGAGTCTGGGAATAGCTTCGTATGGTTATTCTGGAGTTGGGAGCGCGATCGGAAGTGAATTCGGATGTCCGAAGGTCATTTTGAAGTCATTTGGCTAAAGATAGAAATTTGAAGGTTTTGAAGAATCCGACTGGAAGTGAAAATTTTGATATCGGGGTCGGAATGCGATTCCGGAAGTTGGAGCAGGTCCGTAATGTTGAATATGCCTTGTGTGCAAAATTTGGGGTCAATCGGAGGTGATTTGAGGGGGTTCGACATCAGAAGTGGAAGTTTAAAATTTCAAGTTTATAAAGTTTGAATTTTAGTGCGACTCGTGATTTAGGCGTTGTTTGATGTAATTTCAAGCCTCGAGCAAGTTCGTGGGATGTTATGGGACTGATTCGTGTGTTTGGACGGGTTCCAAGGGCCTCGGGTGTGTTCCGGAGTGGTTTCGGGTCAATTCCGGGTGATTTGCTGCTGTCTTCTGGTGTTTCTGTTGTGCAATGCGATCGCAGGCATTGTTGTGCGATCGCGAAGAAGGAAAATTAAATTGGCTGAAATTTAGGCTTGTGCGATCGCAGATATGGTAGTGCGATCGCATAGAAGGAATTGAAGGCTGCTGAATTTTTGCCTATGCGATCGCAAGGATGAGAATGCGATCGCATAGTGCATTAAGGAGGCTGTCGGATTATTTGGCTTATGCGATCGTGGTGCAATGTTTGCGATTGCATAGTGTATTTTTGGAGGCCTCTGATATTTGGCTTATGCGATCGTGGTGCAATGTTTGCGATTGCATAGTGTATTTTTGGAGGCCTCTGATATTTGGCTTATGCGATCGTGGTGCAATGTTTGCGATTGCATAGTGTATTTTTGGAGGCCTCTGATATTTGGCTTATGCGATCGTGGTGCAATGTTTGCGATTGCATAGTGTATTTTTGGAGGCCTCTGATATTTGGCTTATGCGATCGTGGTGCAATGTTTGCGATTGCATAGTGTATTTTTGGAGGCCTCTGATATTTGGCTTATGCGATCGTGGTGCAATGTTTGCGATTGCATAGTGTATTTTTGGAGGCCTCTGATATTTGGCTTATGCGATCGTGGTGCAATGTTTGCGATTGCATAGTGTATTTTTGGAGGCCTCTGATATTTGGCTTATGCGATCGTGGTGCAATGTTTGCGATTGCATAGTGTATTTTTGGAGGCCTCTGATATTTGGCTTATGCGATCGTGGTGCAATGTTTGCGATTGCATAGTGTATTTTTGGAGGCCTCTGATATTTGGCTTATGCGATCGTGGTGCAATGTTTGCGATTGCATAGTGTATTTTTGGAGGCCTCTGATATTTGGCTTATGCGATCGTGGTGCAATGTTTGCGATTGCATAGTGTATTTTTGGAGGCCTCTGATATTTGGCTTATGCGATCGTGGTGCAATGTTTGCGATTGCATAGTGTATTTTTGGAGGCCTCTGATATTTGGCTTATGCGATCGTGGTGCAATGTTTGCGATTGCATAGTGTATTTTTGGAGGCCTCTGATATTTGGCTTATGCGATCGTGGTGCAATGTTTGCGATTGCATAGTGTATTTTTGGAGGCCTCTGATATTTGGCTTATGCGATCGTGGTGCAATGTTTGCGATTGCATAGTGTATTTTTGGAGGCCTCTGATATTTGGCTTATGCGATCGTGGTGCAATGTTTGCGATTGCATAGTGTATTTTTGGAGGCCTCTGATATTTGGCTTATGCGATCGTGGTGCAATGTTTGCGATTGCATAGTGTATTTTTGGAGGCCTCTGATATTTGGCTTATGCGATCGTGGTGCAATGTTTGCGATTGCATAGTGTATTTTTGGAGGCCTCTGATATTTGGCTTATGCGATCGTGGTGCAATGTTTGCGATTGCATAGTGTATTTTTGGAGGCCTCTGATATTTGGCTTATGCGATCGTGGTGCAATGTTTGCGATTGCATAGTGTATTTTTGGAGGCCTCTGATATTTGGCTTATGCGATCGCGGTTGAAGGAGTGCGATCGCACAGAAGGTTTACCTGGCCAGTGTTCTATTTTAAACGGGAAAATTTCATTTCTTCCGCAAATTTCATTTGGTTGGGGCGATTTTGGAGGATTTCAAAGAGTGATTTTCATCAAGCATCAAGAGGTAAGTGATTCCTTCTCATTTCCAAGATAAGTTCAAGGTTTATGCATGGAATTAAACATGAAAATTCTGGGAAAATTGAGATTTTTGAAGAAAATCTAGAAATTTGGTAAATTGGATTTTAACCACGAATTGAGCATGAATATTTGAGTAAATTGTATATTTGAACTAGTAAAGCTATGGGTAGAGTTTATCTTCGAGAAATTTCGGATTTCGGGCACGTGGGCTCGAGGGCATTTTGGTCAATTCACCGAGCGAAGTTGGAAAAGTATATAATTTGAATTTGTTGCGAGTATTAGAATGAATTTTCATTGCTTTGCCCGTTATTTGGTAGTTTTGGGGCGTTGTGCATCCATTGGAGTCGTCGGAAGGGCTTGGAAGCCGGTTATGGGACTTCGGAGCGAGGTACGTCTCCTTTCTAACTTTGTGAGGGAAAATTATCCCCTAGGTGAACTAATTAAGTATGTGCTACTATCTGCGGGGGCTACATACGCACGAGGTGACGGGAGTCCATGCGTAGCTACTATTATGCCATGTCCGGGTAGTCTAGGATCCACTAGCATGCCTTACCTGTTGCACCTGTGATTATGCCTGTAATATTAGGCTGCTAATATAATCAAAATTGTAATTGAATATCTAAAGAAGACTAGAGTTTATTTTCTTAATCATCTAGAAAGAGAATTGATTTCCTCCGTGGATAATTGTATTCCGGATAAGGTTATATTATTGAATATTATTAAACTTGGCAAATGAATTTCGAGAAAAGATTTAAATACTATTTTTGTGATTTTTAAAAGAGAAATTTGTCATTTTCTTGAGTATTTGCTTTTCCGATGTAGTCGGGGTGGAATGTTGATTGTGCATGACTGCATGTGACCGCTTCGCAATTTACATTCTGCGAGCGGAGTGTTATTTCCCCCACTCTTATGAGAGCGGGCCGTACGCCACGACGAATTGAAAAATGCACTTATGGTACGGGCCGTTCGACCCTCGGCAGTGCATAGATATGATTATTTTATGGCAAAGGTGCACTTATGGTTCGGGTCGTTCGACCATCGGCAGTGCACATATATGATTATTTTTTTGGCTCAGGCCGGTTGTCCTTATCCCGTATGCGCATGCTAAATTGTTAAATGTTTTTCCTGGATTTTGAAGTGATGAGATATTTGGGGCAAAATAAAGAAGTAATTGTTTATTTAAGATATTTGGGGGGAAATGAGGAAGTAGTAATTGTTTATTTACTTCCAGTATTTACTTGGATTTCAGTGCTTTATATATTTGTTGCTTTATTACCTTTACATGCCTACCGTGTTCATCATATTCTGTTAAATTAATTTGTTGGACCTTCGTGAGTGTCTAATTCGACCTCTCGTCACTAACCTCTCTGAGGTTAGGCGGACGACTTACTGAGTACACATTATTTTTGTACTCATGCTACACTTGCTGTGCATTTTTATTGCACAGGTACTTTCATAGCGATGTGACAGATTTAGAGACTTAGGCGAGCTGCATCATCCGGAGGCGATCCGCAGCTGACAGAGTCTCCCTCATATTGTATTTATTTTCATTTTAAATTCCTTGTCCAATTTGTATTTCGGACAAGCTTTGTGATGATTGTATAAATTCTTAGAAATTGCTCATGTACTTGTGACACCGGGTTCTGGGATGTGTTTGGGATATATTTGCTAAAATGGAACATTTAAACCATCGTATTTACGTAACGGATTTTGTTTAGTTATTACGTAACAAGTTAAAGACAATGATCTCAAAAATGCTAAAACAGAAAATTTAACTAAACTATTTAAATGATTGACTTGCCTGACAATGATGTCCGGCGCCATCACGACCTTAGATTTTGGGTCGTGACAATATTAATCCAAACATCTTCATTTATTATGTTATAAATATATCTAGTTATCGTTAACTTCTTTCTATTAGCTATACTCGAATAGAGCGAGTTTCATTAGTCTTACTTGAATGTCAATTGAGACATAAATTATAAAATATATTTAAAGTGCTACCTTTAAGTCTTAGCTTTGAGTTTAAATGGTTAAAACCGGTGGAAAATAAGAGTTTGAAAATACTTTATAATTATGTAAATTTAGAACCAGCTTTTTTATAGTGTTGACCCCTTTAAGGATACTTCAATTATTTAACAGAAAATAGTGCTTATCAGCACTTATTTATCAAACAATTTAATAACTTTTTTTCAGCTTCAACACTTTTATCACATTACAACTTATTTATAAAACAAGCTCCATCACTTGTGCTTAAAAACCAATTTTTTTAAGTCAATCCAAACAGGCTTTAAAAATAGTTGATTGATGTATAATACATATATAATTTATGTATAATATATGTATAACTATGTATAATCAATGATTTATATACGCGGCTAATAAAAGTAAACACTGAATTGACTAGCTATGTCACGACCCAATTTTCAGTATAGGTCGTGATGGCGCCCAACGTTGCCACTAGACAAGCCAACAGTGAACTAGTCATTTAATTTCTCGTTTTAATATCTTTAAAGTCTTTGATTTTTATTTAAATGCGGAAATAAATAGTAAATGAGCGTGGTAATGTAAAACATAAACTAAATGGGGAAGTAAGGTGGTGAATTAAATAATAAAAACCCATGAATGACTACTAGAATTCTCAAAACCCGGTGTCACAAGTGCACGAGCATCTAGTAGAATATACAGAACTCCCTAAGAACTATTGTCTGAAACAAAATAGACATGAATGATAAAAACATAACAAGAGAAGGCCCTGGGTGTTGCAGAACGGAGCATGGGAAAGCAGCTCACCACTAAGCCTTCAGGTAATGCGGATACGCACCCAGACGAACTCCAGATGCACCTACCTTAGAACCTACAAAATATGTGTAGAAGTGTAGTGTGAGTACATAAACAATATGTACCCAGTAAGTATCTAGTCTAATTTAGAAGAAGTAGTGACGAGGATTCGATTTCGACACTTACTAGTAGGCAATATACATAATCTACAAGATTATTTAACATGCATAAAAAACAACATCAATAATGGAATAAGAGGCAATAATTAAATGACCATCTATCAATTAACAATTAAAAGTCCCCAAATATCACATAATAATCTCAACAAGTAAGGGCTTAACATGTATTATAAATCCTCAAGTCATGAAAAACATATCACGTGAAATCGAACTCCGAGTGACAACACGTACGAGTTATGCCGAGGTCGTACGGCTCGGTCCATAATAATTGTGTACATACACTACCGAGGTTGTACGGCCTGATCCATGGATGCATCATATATATATATATAGACGAGGCGTTCGACCCGATCCATAGGAATAGGGAAAGTTATCGGATTTCGAATTTCATATTTACAACTTCGAGGTAAACCCATGAAAGGATATACTTTCCATCAATAATTAAATATTTCGCCAACTCTCTAAGTAATGAAGCTCGATTTAACATGATCTTTAACCAAGTCTTTACTTATTAATACAAGTATTTAAACTAGCAAGTTAAGTCCAAATAATGCAAGTAATAGCATAATAAAGTCCTATGTCTACCTGGACATAACATGAATTTTAGCTATGCACGGAATCTCGTCACTTCGTGCGTACGTAGCACCTACAATTAGTAGCAAATAATAATTTAAACACCCACGGAATTAATTCCCTCTTACAAGGTTAGTCAAGAGACTTACCTCATTCCCAAGTCCATTTTCCGGTCCACAAATCACTCTAAAAGCCTCACGTCATTGCCGGACAATCCGAAACTAGTCAAAGGTTGTACAAACTAATCAATAATTGTTCAAAAGTTCATAATTTAACTATTATAGTGATTACCCAACCCAATTTAGAAGATTCCTAAAATTCAACCACGGGCCCGTATTCCGGAAATTTTCGAAGATAAATGTTATTCATAACCTCACGAACACAAATATATAATTTCTACCCAATTCCATAATCATATCCATGATCAAATCTCAAGTTTACTTAAATCCTAGGTTCTTCACAAAATCCCACAAGTTTCACTACTTTCTCATATTTAATCTACCAATAATTCGTGTATTTAACTTAAAAATGGGTAGAGTTTACTTACTTTGTGATGTTGATGATAATCCCACACAAAGGTGCTCTCAAAATCGCCCAAGTCCAAGTGAAGTGTGTGGAAAATAGGCTAAGTCCCAAATTAAATGCACACTGCCTAGGTACGCCCTCTTCGCGATCGTGGACAAGCCCTCGCGATCGCGAAGGCAAAACCCAAGAACCCAGGAAAATCTTTCTACGTGATCGCGAGAAGGCACTCGCGAACGTGATGTCTTGGGTCGTCTTCTCTTCGCGAACGTGTGCTTCCAACCGCGAATGTGAAATGCAACTGAGTTGCCCAGGCACAGGTCCCAGTCTTCTACGCGAACAAGACAAGTCAACCGTGAACACGAAGGCCACTATTCTCATGCCTTCGCGAACACAACCCCTTCTTCGCGAACGCGAAGGGAATCATCACCCAATCCCAAATCCTTCTTCGCGGCCGCGAGAGTCCTTCCACGTTCGCGAAGAAGGAAACTAGAACAGCACACCAGCAGATTTTTGGACTTAGCTCCGAATAGTCTGAAACTCACCTTAGCCCCTTGGGACCCCGTCCAAATACACCAATAAGTCCATAAACATAATACGGACCTACTCGAACTCTCGGAACACGTAAAGTAACATCAAAACTAAGAATCGCATCCCAAAACCAAATTGAATTAAGTTATGAACTTCAACTTCTTAAATAGCTCCAAACGCGCAGAATCATACTTAGACTACTCGGAATGACACCAATTTTTGCGTACAAGTCATAAATCACCATACGCACCCATTCGTAGGCTCGTAATGCCAAACGGACATCAGTAGCACCAAAGTCTACTCCAAATCAAATTTAAAGAACTAGAAAACCTTCAATGAACCAACTTACAATATTAAGCGTTGAAATGCTCCCGGATCACCCGAAACCCAATCCGAAAGCACGCCCAAGTCTAAAATAAACATACTAACCTATTGGAACCATTGAATCTCGATTCTGAAGTCGTTTAATCAAAATGTTGACTCAAGTAAAACTTGGCCATTATAAGCCACTATTAAGGAACTAAGTGTTTTTCGATTTCAACCCGAAACCTTCCAAACCTAAATCAACCATCCCCGAAAGTCATAAAACATTAGAAACACATAGATAAGTCTTAATTAGGGGAACAGGGATCTAGAAAACAAAACGACTAGTCGAGTCATTACATTCTCCACCTCTTAAACAAACTTTCATACTCGAACAGATCTAGAATTATACCTGAAGTGCTGAATAAATGCAGATATCTGCTCCGTATGCCCTCCTCGGTCTCCAAGTTTCTTCCTCGATTGGTTGAACCCTCTAATGGACCTTTACTGTAGAAATATTCTTGGATCTCAACTGGCGAACCTGCCTGTCAACGATAGCAACGGGATCCTCCTAATAACCCAAGCTCTCATCTAGTTGAACCGTGTTGTAATCTAACACATGCGACTTGTCGGCATGGTACCTCTGGAGCATAGACACATGGAAGACCGGATGAACTCCTAATAGGCTGGGAGGCAAAGCAAGCTCATAAGAAACCTCTCCAACTCGTCGCAACACCTTAAATGAGACAATAAACCTTAGCCTCAGCTTGCTCTTCTTCTCGAACCTCATGATACCCTTCATCGGTGAGAGTTTCAAGAGAACCTTCTAGCCCACCATAAATGATAAATCACGCGCCATCTGATCCGCGTAACTCTTTTGTCTAGACTGTGCCGTGCGAAGTCGCTCCTGAATCAACTTTACCTTCTCCAAGGCATCCTTCACTATATCAGTGCCATATAACCTAGCCTTGTCGGGA
Organism: Nicotiana knightiana; assembly: GCA_005239525.1. Lineage (NCBI taxonomy): Eukaryota > Viridiplantae > Streptophyta > Magnoliopsida > Solanales > Solanaceae > Nicotiana > Nicotiana knightiana. Next base: position 37,687 of record ML372847.1, on the reverse strand, counting down.
TCAAACCATCCGATGGGAGAATGACATTGCCGACCATATAAAGCCTCAAATGGAGCCAGCTCACTGTTGGACTGATAACTGTTGTTATAAGCAAACTTGGACAATGACAAGAATCGATCCCACTACCCTCTAATGTCAACCACACATGCTCTGAGCATATCCTGTGGGATCTGAACTCTCCGATCATGTCCGTCGGTATGAGGATGAAAGGCTGTGTCGAGATCTACTCAAGTGCCCAACTCACTGTATACTGCTCTCTAGAAATGCGAAGTGAACTGATGGCCTCTATATGAAATGATGGAAACAGTCACACCATACAACCGTATAGTCTCTTGAATGTAATTATGGGCCAATCTCTCCGACGAGCACGTAGTCATCACTGGAATAAAGTGTGTTGACTTGGTCAGCTTGTCGACAATGACCCATACGACATCAAACTTTCTCAACGTCCGCGGAAACCCAACTAAAAAATCCATAGTGATCCGCTCCCATTTCCACTCCAGTATAACCATCTGCTGGAGTAGGCCACCTGGCCTCTGGTGCTCATACTTAACTTGCTGGCAATTTGGACACCTAGTTACATAACTCAATTATGTCCTTCTTCATACGCCTCCACAATAATGCTGCCTCAGGTCACGATACACCTTCGTAGCACTAGGGTGAATAGAATACCGAGAACTATGTGCCTCCTCTATAATCTTCTCCTTCAAGCCATCAATATTAAAGAACACATAAGCGACCTTGGAGTCAGAGAACACCATCCTAGAAGATAGTAACCTCCTTGGCCACCCCGTAGTACCGTCTTTCTAAGAACCAGAAGGTGCGGATCATCGTACTGACAAGCCTTGATCCGCTCAAATGATGAAGACTACGCCACAACACATGCAAGAACTCGACCAGGCTCTGAAATATCCAACCTCACAAGTATGTTAGCTAAGGACTAAATGTACAAAGCCAATGGCCTCTCCTATGCTGAAATAAATGCCAAACTACCCATGATATCAGCCTTTCTGCTCAAGGCATCCGCAACCATATTGGCCTTGCCCCGATGGTAAAGGATGGTAATATCATAATCCTTTAATAACTCAAGCTACCTACGCTGCCTCAAATTAAGATCCCTCTGCTTAAACAAATGCTGCAAGCTACAATGATCGGTGTAAACTTCACAGGACACCCCATAAAGATAATGCCTCTAGATCTCGAGACCATGAACTATCGCGGCCAACTCCAAATCATGTACAGCGTAATTCTTCTTGTGGGGCTTCAGCTGACATGAAGCATATGCAATAACTCACCCCTATTGCATCAATACACAACCACAGACAACGCATGAAGCATCATAATACACAATATACATCCCTGAACCGGAAGGCAACACTAAAACCGATGTGTAGTCAAAGCTGTCTTGAGCTTTTGAAAGCTCACCTCACAATCATTAGACCATCAAAATGGAGAACCCTTCAGGGTCAATCTAGTCAAAAGTGGTGCAACAGATGAGAAGCCCTCCACAAACTACGATAATAACCTACTAACCCCAAGAAACTTCTGATCTCGATCATTATGGTAAGACGAGGCCAACTTTGGACTGCCTCGATCTTCTTGGGACCTACTTTAATACCCTCACCTGATACAACATGCCCCAAGAATTCCACAAAATCTAACCAGAATCTGCACTTGGAGAACTTAGCATATAACTTATGTTCCCACAAGGTCTTAAGCATAACTCTCAAATGTTTCTCATGCTTCTCTATACTACACGAGTAGATCGATATGTCATCAATAAAGACAATGACGAAGGAGTCAAGACATGGCCTGAACACCCAGTTCATCAAATCTATAAACGTCTTTAGGGCATTGATCAAGTTGAAAGACATCACTAGAAACTCATAGTGTCCATACCTAGTCTGGAAAACCATCTTCGGAACATCCGAAGCACGAATCTTTAGCTGGTGATACCCAGATCTCAAGTCGATATTAGAGAACACCCTGGCACCCTGCAACTGGTCGAACAGATCATCAACACACGACAATGAGTCCCTGTTCTTAAGGGTAACTTTGTTCAACTGGTGGTAATCAATGCACATCTTCATACTCCCATCCTTCTTTTTAAAAAATAACTCTGGTACACCCACGGCGACACACTCATCTTGAGAAACCCCTTTGCTAGCAAATCCTCAAACTGCTCCTTCAACTCTTTCGGAGCCATGCGATATGGTAGTATAGAGATAGGCTGGGTACCTGGTGCCAAATCAATTCCTGAAATCGATATCACGATCTGGTGGCATGCTTGGTAAATCAGAAGGAAACACATCGGAGAACTCCCGCTCCATGGGTATTGAATCAATCGTAGGAGTCTCTGCAGTTGTATCCTGAACATAAGCTAGATAAAGCAAAGAACCCTTATAGACCATGTGTTGAGCCTTCAGGAAAGAGATAACCTGACTATATGCACTGATAGATGAACCCCTCCACTCCAATGTAAGAAACTCTAGCATCACTAAGGTAATAGTCGTGGCATGGTAATCAAGGATTGCATGATATGTAGACAACCATTCCATGCCCAAGATGACCTCAAAGTTGGTCATGTCGAGAAACTGAAGATTCACTTTGGTCTCATAACCACAGAAAGTCACAATACATGACCGGTAGACCCGACCCACAACAACATAATCACCCACGGGCATTGACATATAAACAAGAACAACCAAGGACTCACGAGGGACATCCAGATAATGAGCAAAGAAAGAAGAAACATATGAATATGTAGACCATGGATCGAATATTACTGAAGCATCCCTACTGCAAACAGAAATAATACCCATGAGCATGACATTTGAGGCTACTGCATCTAGTCTGGCTAGAAAAGCATAGAACCTAGCTGGAGCGCCACCTACCTAGTCTCCACCTCTAGGGAGGCCTCTACCCACTTGCTCTCCGCCTCTGAAAGGCCGGACGGCCTGTGCGGTAACCATGTGCTGATGGCCCTGCTCGCGTTGCTGCACTGCCTTGCCCTAAAACCTGGGGCAAAATCTCCTCATATGACCAAGCTCCCCGCACTCATAGAAACCTCTTGATGCAGAAGATGACTGACCTCTGAGTCTTGCTTTAGGGACCTGGATACCGGATGGAAGGGCCCTGAATAGCCGGTGGACAATAGGAACTCCATGGAATAGCACTGAAATAGGGTCGCATTAGTGCACCCCGATAAGGCGGTGGTGCTAAATAAGTGTGTCTGCTGGACTGACCCCTCACGAACTGACCTCTGTCCCCAGACGAGGGCGCCGCTAAATCCTCCAGAATGTCGAGGCCTCTTCTCCCTTGTTGTACACAATCGTCCTTGGGTGTGGATACCCTCAATCCGCCGAGCTATCTCAACAACCTGCTCATAGGGAGTCCCCATCTCCACCTTTCGGGCCATAGTAACTTGAATACCATAAAGCAAGCCCGCAATAAACCTCCGCACTCTCTCTGAATCGGTGGGGAGTATCATAAGTGCATGGCAGGACAACTCAGATAATCTCACCTCATAATCGGTCACAGATATTTGTCCTTGTTGGAGCCGCTTGAACCGACCCCGTAGCTCTTCACTCTGAGAGGGTGGAATATATCTCTCCAAAAAAAGACGTGTGAATTGATCCCAATTCAAGGGAGGAAAACCTGCTAGCCTGCCAAGAAGATAGGACTGGCACCATCTATGGGATATACACTCCAACTGAAATGTGGTAAAGTCCACTCCATGGGACTCCAATACTCTCTTGTTGTGCAGTATGTCCCTACAATGGTCCCTAAAATACTTGGGGTCCTCATGTCGCTCACCTCCAAAGGCAGGAGGATGCAGTCTGGTCTATCTATCCAACAACTTATGTAGCTAGTCTGGCTATGGTAGAACGCATGCAACTGGCTGGGCTCCGCCCACAGTTAATGCACCTGGGGTCTGATATACGACAGCAGCGTGCCCTGGAGCCTGAGCGGTAGGGGTCTGTACTCACCCATCCCGCTTGATATGTGACTGGGTCTACTAGAAATAAACCAGCCTGCGTCACAGAATCCATGAACCGGTGCATCCAGCCCATGGCCTCCTGAAATCCCGGCACAGACATGAAATCTGTTGGGGCCGACTCAGGTGCAGGCACCTCACCCAGATCCTCAATGACACGATCCTCGACTGGATCCACTGGTGGTATGACGGGAGCAGCTATAGGACGCCCTCGTCCTATAGCAGGAGCTGGATCTCTCCCCCGACCTCTGGCTCGGCCTCTAACAACATGGGGAGCATCTCTTCCACCGCCCGGTACATCTTCCGCGTGCATTCTCACCATTTGTGAGAGAAAAAGATAAAGATACTCAGAACAACATCAATTTCACGTTAGGAGATGAAGAAAGAGAAGTTTCCTAACACCCTAAGCCTCTCCAAGATAAGTACAAACGTCTTTGCACTGACCCGCAAGACTCTATTAGGACCGCTCATGACTTTTGAAACCTACCTGAACCTAGAGATCTGATACCAAGCTGTCACGACCCAATATCCACTACAGGCCGTGATGGTGCCCAACGTTGCCACTAGGCATGCCAACAGTGAACTACCCATTTAATTTCTCATTTTAATATTTTTAGTCTTTGATTTTTATTTAAATGCAGAAACAAATAGTAATAAGCCTATAATGTAAAACATAAACAAAATGTGGAAGTAAGGTAGTGAATTAAATAATCAAATCTCATGGATATCTACTAGAATTCCATAAACCCGGTGTCACAAGTGCACGGACATTTAGTAGAATATACAAAAATCACTAAGAACTACTGTTTGAAACAAAATAGAAAAGAATGATAAAAACATAACAATAGAAGGCTCCGGGTGCTGCAGGACGGAGCATGGGAAAATAGCTCATCACTAAGCCTCCGGGTAATGCGGACGCGCCCGGACGAACTCCAGATGCACCTGTTTCAGAACCTACACAATATGTGTAGGAGTATAGCGAGTACATAAACAACATATACCCAGTAAGTATCTAGTCTAATTTAGAAGAAGTAGTGACGAGGGGTCGATTTCGACACTTACTAGTGGGCAGTATACATAATATACAAGATTATTTAATAGGCATAAAAAACAACATCAATAATGGAATAAGAGGCAATAATTAAATGACCATCTATCAAATAAAAATTAGAAGTCCCCAAATATCACATAATAGTCTCAACAAGTAAGGGCTTAACATGTATTATAAATCCTCATGTCATGAAAGACATATCACGTGAAATCAGACTCCGAGTGACAACACGCACGAGTTATGTCGAGGTCGTACGACCCGATAAATATTAATCATTAACATACACTACCGAGGGTCATAATGCCCGATCCATGGAGCATCCCATAATTATATTGCTGAGGCGTTCGACCCGATCTATAGGAATAGGGAAACTTTTCGGATTTCGAATTTCATAGTTACAACTCTGAGGTAAGCCCATGAAGGGATATACTTTCCATCAATAATTAAATATTTCCCCAACTCTCTAAGTAATGAAGCTCGATTTAACATGATCTTCAACCAAGTCTTTATTTATTAATATGACTAATTAACTAGCAAGTTGAGTCCAAATAGTACAACTTATAGCATAATAAAGGCCTATGTCTACCCAGACATAACATGAATTTTAGTTGTGTACAGACTCTCATCACTTCCTGCGAACGTAGCACCCAAAATTAGTAGCAAATAATAATTTGAACACCTACGGGGTTAATTCCCTTTTACAAGGTTAGGAGAGAGACTTACCTCGTTCCCAAGTCTGCTTTTCAGGCCACAAATCACTCTAAAAGCCTCACGTTGTTGCCGAACAATACGAAACTAGTTAAAGGTTTTACAAACTAATCAATAATCTTTCAAAGGTTCATAATTACTCAACCCAAGTTGGAAGATTCCTAAAATTCACCCCAGGACCACGTAAATTTTCGTAGATAAATGTTAGCTATAACCTGATGAACACAAATATATAATTTTACCCAATTCCATAATCAAATCCATGATCAAATCTCAATTTCACTTAAACCCTAGGTTCTTCACAATATCCCAGGAGTTTCACTAATTTTCCATGTTTAATCTACCTATAATTTACGTATTTAACTTTAAAATGGACAGAGCTTACTTACTTTGTGATGTTGATGAGAACCACAAAAATGCTCTCAAAATCGCCCAAGACCAAGTGAAAGTGTGTGGAAAATAGGCCAAGTCCTGAAATAAATGCACATTGCCCAGGTCCGCCTTCTTTGCGATCGCAGACAGGCCCTCGCAAACGCGATGCCTTGGACTGTCTTCTATTTGCGAATGCATGCCTCCAACCGCGAATGCGGAAGGCAACTGAGTTTCCCAGACCCAGGCCTAGGTTTTCTACGCGAACGCGAAGGCCACTGGTCCCATGCCTCCGCGGATGGGGCCCCTGCTTCGCAAATGCGAAGGGAAACATCACCCAGTCCCCAAATCCTTCTTCGCGATCGTGAGAGTCCTTTCGCGTTCGCGAAGAAGGAAACTAGAACAACACACCAGCAAATTTTTTGTCTTAGCTTTGAGCGGTCCAGAACTCACCCGAGCCACCCCGAACCCCGTCCAAATGCACCAACAAGTACATAAATATAATACAAACCTGCTCGAACTCTCGAAACACGTAAAACAATATCTAAACTAAGAATCTCACCCCAAAACCCAATTGAATCAAATTATGAACTTCAGCTTTTTAGCTAGCTCCGAACGCGTCGAATCATACTTAGACTACTCGGAATGATACCAAATTTAGTTACAAGTCATAAATCACCATACAGAACTATTCCCAAACTTGAAATCCCAAAGAGACCTCGATAGAACCAAAATATACTCCAAACAAAATTTAAAGAACTAAAAAACCTTCAATAAACCAACTTTCAACATTAAGCGCCAAAATGCTCCCGGATCACCTGAAACCCGATCCAAACACTCGCCCATGTCTAAAATTAGCATACTAACCTATTGAACCATAGAATCCCGGTTCTGAGGTCGTTTACTCAAAACGTTGACTCAAGTCAAACTTGGCCATTATAGGCCACTATTTAAGTGTTTCGATTTTAACCCATACCTTTCCAAACCTAAACCAACCATCCCCACAAGTCATAAAATGGTAAAAGAACATAAGGAGAAGTCTTACTTAGGGGAACATGTTACGGGGATCTAGAAAGTAAAATGATCGGTTGGGTCGTTACAGGCTATTTGTGTAATAATCCCAAAATATTTTTTAAAATTCCCTACTCTATTCCCCACACCCACACCCACTTACTACCCTACCCCACCTCACCCTACCCCACCCCTACCCTCCTAACCCCATCCCTAACCACCCACTTCTACCCTACCCCTACCCCCACCACCCTCCACCCCAACCACCCCAACCACCCCTACCCCGCCCCCTTCACCCTGCACCTCCCTAAACCTTTTCCCTTACCACCATGTTTGCCTAAATTATATATTTTCAATTCACTAATCAAACACTAGAAAAGAAAACAACAAATCCAGTATAATTTCACATAGTAGGGTCTAGGGAGGGTAGTGTGTACGCAACCTTACTCCTATATTGATGAGATAGAGAGGTTGTTTCCAATAGACCCTCGGCTAAGGGAAGTACAAGCACCACATTAATAAATATAAAAAGAAGAAGCGCAATAACTAGAAGCTATGTAAAAGCATCATAAATAACAACCAAATAGTAGTATAACCAATTTGAGATAAATGACAAGTAGTCATGGAAATCTAATACTAACAAAATACGAAAGTACGTACTAATACTATCAGTATGAGCAAGGAGAACAATCAACTAACTAACCTACTACCCTAATCCTTGACCTCCACACCTTCCTATAAAGGGTTATGTCCTCGGTCAGCTGAAGTTGTGCCATGTCTTGCCTAATAACCTCTCTTCAATTCTTCTTCGGCCTACCTATACCTCTCATAAGGCCCTCCAATGTCAAACTCTTACATCTTCTGACTGGGGCATCTGTGCTCCTCCTCCTCACATGCCCAAACCATCTAAGACTCGTCTTCCGCATCTTGTCTTCAATAGGGGTCACACCCAGCTTGTCTCGAATAACTTCATTATTAATCCTATCTAGTCTTGTGTGTTGGCACATCCATCTCAATATCCTCATCTCCGCTACCTTCATCTTCTGGATATGGGAGCTCTTGTCTGGGGAATACCATCCCTGTCAAACAGAGTCGGCCTGACCACCATTCTGTAGAAATTACCTTTAAGTTTTGCTGACACCTTCTGATCACACAAAATGTCGGAAGCAAGTCTCTATTTCTGATGTACTTTCAAGGTTTTGCACCTCTAGCACAATGAAGAGAGAAAACAAAAGTACCCCGCTGAAGTTTTTCATAAAACTAGCGAAAACGTTCTTCAAACTCGTGTGAGAAGAATGTAAAATGAAAAGAACCTTAATCACTTTTTATTCAATCCCGCAAGATTGTAAGAAGCATTGAATAAAGGAAAAAGAAATAAACAAAAGTGAATTCACGTTTTTAAAGCAAGAGCTTAGAAAAAATGAATCGCTGATGTTTATTTTCAGCATCATGACCCCTTTAAATACTTACAATGACTAAATTGATAACGTTAAGGAAAAATATTCCTAATTAAACTAGAATAAGAATAAGGCTAAGAAAACCTATCCTAACTAAAAAAAAAAAAGAATTCGATTAGGAATGGACTACCAACAAAAAAATATAGTTTGACTATAAATATATATAAATCCTACTAAAAGAAGAATTAAGAAGTCCTAATCTTTAAGGAAAAGAAATCATAATCTTGAATGTATTCTTGGACTTCTTTAATTTCTTGAGATTCTTGGGCCTCAATTGGACTAAAGCTAATTAGTGTAAGCATTTTAAATTCGTGGATAAATTCTCCAAATCCATTGGCACCTTCATGAGCCCGATAAGTCTCCCTTGTTATAGAAAATATGGCCTACGCTAGTGCTTCTCTAGCATCAAGATTTGAGCTTGTATGTTAATCATTCTCCCCTGTTTGAAAAGGACTCGCCGGCGATTCATCGGAATAGTAGGGAGCAAGATTTGCTACATTAAAGATAGGTGATATTTCAAAGTCATTGTAAAGCTCCAAACGATAAGAATTATCACCAATCTTTTGCAGTACCTTAAAAGATCCATCAACTCGCTTCTGTAATTTCGAAAACTTTTGGTTTGGAAATCTCTCCTTACTAAATGAACCCAAAACATGTCGCCTTCTTTGAATACCACATATTTCCTACGTGTATCAACCTTTTCTTTGTATTTAGCATTTCTTTTTTTTATCAGCTATGTAATTTTTTTCGTTTACACTTTTTCTCTTCTTTATAATTCCTGCTAGTAGTGTATTCTTTTACAAAATACGTGCACATTTTCTCTTTCAGTGGTTCCACTCAAAATTCACCCAAGTTCCCTCATTACTTCTTCTAGCGCTCATTCTTCAATTAACGTGCTTTAAGAGGTGCAAGGATCAAAATAATGACAATTAAGAACAAAGTGTATAGGATTGTAATGTGGTTGCCAAATAAAAATCTATAGGCTCAAAAGGATTGGCTAGGGATAATTTTATTTGTGATAAGAATTAAGCTCAAAAAGATCAAAGAAAGCCTAAAATCATTTGTTAAACTGAGCAAAGCCTAGGATTTGGCTTCAACTCACATGCCGGGCAAGTTTTAGACTCTAATGCAATGAAACGGACTAAACAAATTCTCACCACACATGGCACATGATTTACTAAAGACGGTTCCATTCCGACTCTCAAACAGTTACAAGTATTCACAGAACCACAAATTACTAAGCCTTGAGCACAAAGTGAACACAAACCAAGAAAAAAGGACATATGCGTCAATAGACATGTTATCTAACTCAATAAGGTATTATAAGCAACTTCAAAACATAGGGAAGGTAGTACACATGTTAAAGTATAAATATGCTACTATCAAACAAGTAAGGCGCCTAAAAATCTCACATTCCTTGTTTTATTCCCTAAATCTTAATCAACTCTAAAAATAAAAAAACTAAGACCCGGTTCAAACTATATCCCATGGAAAAGAACCGAGGCAGAAAGAAAAATCGCAGGGGATTATTACTACCTAACAAAAAAATAAATTAAAAGACATGTTTTTGGATTTTTATGTTTCTCAATTTTTTTTGTGTTTTTCTGTTAGACTTTAAACACTCATGAAAATTATCTAGGAGATCCATCGTCGGGAAAGTCCAATCTTTTCTATTTTTCTAAAAAAATTATTCAATTAAACTGACACAACAAAAATAATATAGAAAGTCACCCAGACATTCTTCTCACCCCATACTTAAAATTGTCCCCTGTGTACACCATAACTAATAAGAGGGTAAAAGAAACTCCCTGGTAGGCCAAAAGTCAAAGCACTAGCAGCCTATGGGGTACCCAAACTTCTTCTGGGTATTTTTCTTTGGGCGGGCACCCCACACTTTGTTTTAACCATCTAGCTTGTTGTTGCACCCTTCCATAGTTTTGCTTTCCATGCTCCTACAAAATTAAAAAATGACACTAGAAAAATGATATAATGACAACATAATTAAAAAAAACTAAAATAAAAGAAAGCAGTAAAGTGGGTTGCCTCCCAACAAACGTCTGATTTAACGTCACGGCACGGCGTGGATCACTTTCTGCCTCCACCTCGAGCTCATGAATTGAACCCCAAATCTTGATTCAAGCTTATGATTGTGCTTTTGGGGTGGTGGAACAAATATAAAAACGCCTAAGAAAATAATGTAACATTCTACACTTCTTGGACTTTGTGTGAGGTGTGTAATCCTAACTTTCTAGAAAGAAAAATTCTAGAATGTAGACACCTTGTTCCTCATTACTTGACTTCTCAATTGGCTCAAATGATTCTATTTCCATATCATAATCCAAACACAATGCAAAAAAATTCCTGGAGTGAGGACTAATGCGCCCAAATACATAAACTTCACGCCTTTCAACATCCTCAACACGAATGACACTAGAGTCAACTAAATTTGTATCCTCTCTATCCTTGGCTGACTCTAGTATCACGTCTTCAACATCGGCATCCTCAAATTCTAGTTGGCTAGGTTGTTGGTATTCTACTCTGACCTCCTCCATCAAAGTGTCAACTGATGTCTCTAATTCACACTGTGTTTGGAAACTATCTATCATATTGGCTTGTTGAACGTTCAAAGCTTCTACCACTTAATTCACTTGAGTCTTCAAGTTGTGAATAGTTGCCTCTTTCCTTCGTATCCATAATTGTATGTCATTATTTTGTTTCACAAAGCACCTTAGCATATCCTTGATCTCTTTCAGGTCATCATTCTCGGGTTCTTTGTTCCTATTAACTTCACAAGAAAAAGCAGATTCATCATAGTAAATGGTTGCATGGGAATAAGACATATAAGCACAACCATGAAAGTAACCATTTTGACCACCACACACATTCCACAAATAAGATTGAGTTGGTGCACATAACTCACTCTCGGAAACATTTTGATTATTTTGCCATGAGTGGTTTCCTTCACAATGTGTATGAGGATCAAAAATAGAATTATCAACATCTAAACTCCCATAATTCCAAGATGTCATGTTCTCAAACCAACAAGTAAAATTAAATTAAATTGAAAAAAGAAGCAAAACAAAACAAAATAACATAAAATTTCAACTTGAAATCTAGCAATATATACAGCTACAACTACACCATTAGTTCCCCGGCAATGGTGCCAAAATTTTATCACACCCAAATCTAGTCCTAAAAAGGATAAGCGGTCGCTGCAAATGAATTCGGTCTAAGAGTCTGGAGTCGAATCTCACTAAGAACTAAGCTTTAGCTACAACTGTTCACTATCATCAAGATTACAAGTTCAAACAATTCCTAAGTTATAAATATAAAGATTTTTATGTCTAGCTAATTAACTAATAAATTAAAGGAGTGAATTAACAACTAAAGATACTAAGTGTTGGAGACAAGATGAAGAAGGCCTAGAGTTATGATTTCCCCAATTATCGGAATCCTTCCCATTACATCTCCTATAATATTGACTAAGTATTCTATATCGATCGTGAGTACTTCATGTGTCGTAATTCTCTTCCGAGCAAATACCACAATTTACTAGAGGTATTCTTCCGAACTATGCTAGCTGGCACTAGTTCACCGCTTACTAAGATCATACCAAGATTTCGTTATTCCTAATCCCACTTTTAAACCCTCCATATTGATTCCTCATATACGTTAAGAGTGATGTTGTTCAACAACTACCTATGTGTATCCTTTTCCAAGTAATACACACTAAATAGGCACAGCCCATTGATGATCATTCAATCAATAACAATAAACACGTAGTTGAACAAGTAGAGAAATCCAACGGCTCAATTACACAAAGACAAAACAAGAATTTATCCTACAAAAGGTTCCATCAAAATTCTATATAACAAATTAGCTATTCATAATAGTATGTAAAACTACAATACTGAAATTCATAACCAATAATGGAAAACTGGAAGAAGAAAGTGAAAAACCCGTAAAAGAATTCCGCCTTGCTCCTAGCGTGTTCTTGCCTTCTTAGGTCGAATTTGCTAAAAAAACGTCCCCCTCCTTCTTAGATATATTTAGGTAGTATTTATAGACTAGGGTTGAAGTCTCCAAGTCTAAATCCGGGTCGGAGTATTTTAATTCACGAACTTTTGACCACCGGCGCCTGAACTTGCGAGGCCGGGCATATAGCACGGCCAAGCTAGCTCTAGAGCTGGCTACGCCTAGCCTGTAGTGCGGCCAAGATGGCTACAGAGATGACTATGCCTGGCATGTGGCACGGCCAAGCTGGCTACAGATCTGGCTACACGTCGCATGTATCCAGGCTTGAGTACTTCGTGCTTTTGTGGTCTTTTCTTGTATTTTCGTCAGCTTTTTGTGAAACCTTCACTCGTTTTTGTCTTCCGATACTCCTACACATAAAATATTATAATTTAGCTTAAACGTCGCATAATTAACCACTAAACTAAATAAATAATGGGCTAAATATCAATGTACATTCCAGTAAATAAACAATGGGTCAATTCTAACCAAGTAGGCTGAGTTGATACATAGCGCCAAATTTCCTAAAAGAATAAAAAAACAAATAGGAAAAAAATCTAAATAGGAAAAACTTAAGAATGTTTTTCAAAAATGCAACAACAGTTAGTATTTTACACATATGGCAACTAAATGAATATACAATAAAAAACATGAATAGGCAATATTAAGATAAACTTTCAGAAACGCAGCAGTAATTAGTATTTTAAACACATGCCAACTAAATAAATATATTTCTACCAGATACCTTTAAACCTGTAACTATAATCACGCACCCAGAGCATTTATTTCCTTGAAAAAAAATCCAAAGAATTTCATTTTGCTGGGAACATATACAACGTCATCCCAAACTATCTCTCTTCCATTTCAATATCAAATAATCAAGCACATCCATGCTTGATTTCTCAAGTGTCGTTGGTAAAATATTTCTCATCTTCAACCAAATAGTAATGCACATCACCATTACAAAATATTATATAATTATGTATTAACTGGTACAAAAATATATTAAAGTTGCAAATCTGTTAGAAAGTAACTTTAACGCCTTTTTTAAAGTAGGATTACTGATCACTTTCCAGATAAATATGCGAGGGATTTTATGAATAACAAACACAACAAGTTGATCTTTAGCTTGAGGATAACATTCATAAAATCATATTTGGAATGCCAATGAAAACTCTATATAGCCTGAATTATTTGTTTGATTTCTCCCGTCAAAATACTTTTTTCAACGAGGTATACGCTTCGTTGAAAAAATAATTTACCCCATGGATAATTTTTAAATTCACCAGATTCAACTAGTCAACTAGATGTGTTATATCATATAATATCTCTCTTCCTTCTCTCTCTATCTTTGTCTCTCCACGGTGATCCCAAACTCCACTTCTCATTAACACAGCGATCCAGCACCACCGCCGACGACCCAGGTAAGGTACAAACCTTTCTTCTCTCCTCCCTCTCTTGCTTGCTCTGCCCATCCTCCTTTCTTTCTCTTTCTCTCTCCCTTTCCCCCTCATTCCTCTCTTTTCTTTCTCCACTGCGATTGGTTAGAATCTGGCGTCAGAACTCCATTTATCTTGGCGCTTCTCTCTCTATTTCTCTCCCCTTCTTTTCCTGTGTTTGTGAGGGGATTTATCAACCGATTTGGCCACGACCATTCAATTTTCCAGCGTAGATCCCGTCACACGCTGGCGCATGAGATCCTGTCCAGATGGTTTCTTGATGTGTGCGTCTCATCCTAGTGATCGAGGCTCAAGAACAATCGACCTGTGCTTCTCGGATTGTCCATTCTAGTCATCTCATCACGATCCATCCCCGCCGGCCAGAGGTTTCCGTAAACTTCAAGGACAACAATCCAGGTTCCATCGTTCTGCTCTTGTCTTGATATTTTGATAGTTTGATATTTTAGCGTAATTGTAATTGTATTTCCTTGCCTACCTATTTTTGTTCTTGAATCTTTATTTAGTGTTTGTCCTAGCATTATCAAATTATTCGCATTAGTGATAGCCTTACCTACTTGTTTATATCGTTATCTACCTATTTACATCTTTATTTTGGATCTTTATTTAGTGTATCCCCTAGTAGTTTTGCTCGTTTCTGTTTGGCCTTTAGTTGTAGATTATACTGCCCTTTAGCGCTTTTATTTTATTTCTTCATATGTTTTTTTATCTTTAGTTGTAGATTATAGTTCCCTTTAGTTCATGTATTTTATTTCTGCACATGTTTTGCAACCTTTAATAGTAGATTATAGTTCCCCGTTAGTTCTTGCATTTTATTTCTCCACCTATTTTTTGTGACCATTAGTGTAGATTATATTTCGGTTATTCATTCTATTTTTCGCTTGTTTTCGGGATAGTGCTCGCGTAGTGACTCCTAGATTATAGTGGCTTTAGTGAATGATGGTAGGATAAGGTCTTGTCCTCGGGGGTGTCATCGTTGGGAAGGGGTGAAGGGTAAGGGGGATAAAAGGTCTAAGGGAGCTACCAGGCTGAGAGTAGGATCTTGGAACATAGGAGCTTTGACTGGAAAGTCTGTAGAGTTAGCGAAGATTCTCGAGAAAAGGAAGATTAATATAGCTTGTGTACAGGAGACTAGATAGGTAGGAGATAAGGCGGGTGGACGGGTCAAACTATAACATTATGGAAGGATGTGCCATGACCCCAAATCTAAACTAGTCGTGATGGCGCCTATCGTGATACTAGGCTAGCCAATTCCCTATGCATAACATGAGAAAAACTTCCGTTTGGTTCAATATCAACTAGTATTTCATAAATCTTTCGTTTTAGCATTTGAAAACACATAAAGGTAGGTTAAACATTTAAATACAACCCCAAAAACCCGGAGTCATCAGTCATGAGCAACTAAAACGGAAATACAAAATCTGGTATTGTTCCCTTACTACAAACCAGTCTGAGAATAAATAAAATGACTAATAGGAAGGAGAGAGACAAGGCTGCGGACGCCGTGCAGCTACCTTGCAATCTCCGACGTGCTCCCAGTGAGTAAACCAACTCTCACTCAATCCAGACACCTGAATCTGCACACAAGGTGCAGGGGGTAACGTGAGTACACCAACTCAGTAAGTAACAAGCCCAACCTGTGGACAGACTAAACCTCCATATTCATGACAAAATAAATGTACAGAAATTTAGGCATGCTTTCAGTTAACTAGACAGCTCAAGTGATAAGATGAACACAGTTTCGAACATTTTAACATATATACCTCGACATATTCTACATGCCAATGCATCAACAATATGAAATGCACAATGTACTCCCACCCTCAAATACTCGTCCACTCAGTACTGTATATGGCTCACATGGCCCAGGGAAGATCCCTCACAGAATATATACACATCAGTCAGAAGTCACTCAGTACTGAAAAAGGCCGATCCAGCCCTAAGGAGAAGATCCATCTCCAGATAATGATACACCTCACAACCACTCGGTACTGTATATGGATCAACGTCCTAGGGAAGATCCATCCTAAAATACGTACACACGTCACTAACCTCAGTCACTCAGTACCGATGGGAACAGGCCAATCCAGCCTCGTGGAGAAGATCCATCTCCAGATAAATACTCGGACAAGATCCATGCCCAAGGACAAGCCATCCCTCACATATCATCAACTTCGGACAAGATCCATGTCCAGGGAAGATCCATCCCTCAATATCAATGTGCTCGTTGGGGGTGTAAAGACTCCGGATGGGCTCATATTAGCCCAAGCGCTATATCAAGCCAACAAAGGCATGATCAGAATATCGATGCGGCGTGCAGCCCGATCCAACATATATCTCACTGCGGCGTGCAACCTGATCCAATAGACATCTCTCATTCAATATCAGGCTCTTGGCCTCACTCAGTCATCACTCTCCAATCTCGCTCACATGGGCTCACAATGCATGAACTAGCTTGAATCAATGGTATAATATGCGAAATAAACAATTACCAGACTGAGACATGATATGATATGCAATGACAGGACTGAGTATATAGTATCTATGAAACACATGAGATGGCAGTAATAAACGACCACTCCGGTCTCAACAACATCGGCGTGAAGCCTTAACATAATATTTAGCATGAATTTCCAGCAAGTTCACATCAGTCACATTGACAGAAGCACGGATATCAACAAGAGAGAACCAATAAATGGTTTCATGGATTGAACCAAGTCACGAATCACACGGTGCACACCCGCACGCCCGTCACTTGGCATGTGCGTCCCCCAATTCTAATCACATAACATGTAGTTCGGGGTTTCGAACCCTCAAAACCAAGATTGGAAGCGTTACTTACCTCAATCAAGCCAAAGCTCTACTCCGCAATGCCCTTGCCGCTCGAATCGGCCATGAATCGCCCCAAATCTAACCAAAAAATTAGTATTATATCATTAGAATATGCTAAAGGAGCGAAGCCCACATCATAATTATCAAATTACATCGCAAATCCCGAATTCGTCCAAACCCGACCCCCAGCCCACTTCTCGAAACTCGACAAAGATCACAAAACTAGAATCCTTACACTCTCACGATTCCATACATACCAAATACATCAAAATCCGACGACAATTGACCCCTCAAATCCTTAAATCAAAGTCTCAAGTTTTCAAGCCCTAACCCCTCAAATTACACCATTAAATCCCACTAATTTTATGATTAATCAGTCAAATATCAACATAGAATCGAGTATTAGGTTAAAAAAAACGTTACCTCAATGTGTTTCCCTTGAATCCCTCTTCAAAATCCCTCAAAAAGCTCCAAACTCGTCTTCAAAAATGGTGAAATATAATAAAATTCGTGAAGGCATCGTTTTATACTTTCTGCCCAGCGATCACTGCACCTGCGGAACATTTCTAGCACCTGCAGTCCTAGGTGCGCACCTGCGACCTTGACTTAAATCCCGACTTCCGCATCTGCAACCCTCACCTCGCACCTGCGGGCTCGCATGTGCGACCAAAATATCGCATCTGCGCTCCCAGACCAGCCTTCCTTTTTCCGCATCTGCGCATGGCCCACATCACCTGCGATCCTCGCACCTGCGGCTCCCCATCCGCAGGTGCGGCCACACCAGTAAACTGGCACCAGCAGCAGCTTTGCTGCACTTTCCAAGTCCAAACCTTCGTTAACCATCCGAAATCAATCTCGATCCCCTCGGGACCTCAACCAATGATACCCGCAAGTCATATATGATTATTCAAACTTCGTCGAACCTTCAGAATACTCAAACCAACATCAAATCACCAAATTACTCGAAATTCAAGCCTAAGGATTTCTAAACTTCCTAAATTCGCCATCGATGCTAAAACTAACTAATCCTCGTCCGAATGACTTGAAATTTTGCACAAACATCCCAAACAACACTACGAACCTGTTCCAAATTCTGAAATTCCATTCCGACCCCGATAGCTAATTTTCTAATGTCGACCAGAAATCGCCAAAAATCCTATTTCTCCAATTCAAGCCTAATTCTACCACAGACCTCCGAATAACATTCCGAATAAACTCCTAAGTCCCAAATCACCTAACGAAGCCATCTGAACCATAAAAATCATATTCCGAGATTATATACCTATAAGTCAACTTCCAGTTGACTTTTCCAACTATTGAACCAAGCTAAGAGACTAAGTGTCTCGGTTCTCCCCACAATCACTCTGAACCCGATCCAACCAACCCAACACAACACAAAAGAGATGAACCACACACACGATTAAGCAGAAATGAGGGAAACATGCTAAACTCTCGGAACAACCGGTCGGGTCGTTACATTCTCCCCCTCTTAAACAATGTTCGTCCTTGAACGTGCCAAGAGTTGTTCCAAAAGCCATCAAACCGCCGAATAACCTTACCATGCATATAATCGGGGGTGACCCCACGTCACCTTATCCCATCTAGGTCCAATAGCAGAACATAGCTGAAACTTCGCAATCCTACCTAACCCATAAACCTTAGAACCAAATTTCCACTTCTGAAATAATTTGTAAGATCAAAGTCCCACATCTATAAGCTGTATAAATCCGGACAAGTTGTACCAAACATTTCCCGTAACCCAAGATGAAATCACATGATATACCACATCACTCAAAGGCTCATGGTGAAAACTTCTAATCACCGCAGCTGTTCAAGCAACCAAATGCCGAAAGTACCCATTCTAGGTCGACGACCTCATCCCGTCTACCACAACCACTCTAGCGACATGACATATCAATACGGCTTAAAGCCACAACCCGTGCAGCCCGTGCACTAATACGCAACATTCCAGATGTACTCAAACATGGAAAAAAATGACATCAAACTAATGAACCGTCCCGCAAGATCAACGGGTACCACCACAACGCAATGCTAAGAACTCCTCACACATCGTAGAACCAGAACACACGAATCTAACTCGAAGGATCATACCACATAACTTCACTGCAATGAGCAACCCTATCCAACCACTGATCCACATGAATTACTTTGAGCCACCTTGCTCGAAATCAATAACCATGCGCAATTCGACATCAAGTACCCAGAGTGCATTTCCATAATCACGGGGAATCGGACGATACCATGCCACACGAAACCGAAAGAACATGACCAATATGCCTCAATACCCAATTACTTACCTTACTCAAATCCCGCTATAAAGCCCCAATAGAACTGCACCATATGTGCATATAACCAATAATCACAACTCCTCGCAACACCGAAGGGTAACTCATAGATCACTCCAGAACACGAATAATCTCAATGACAATCGAATGGTACATCCCTCAGCAATAGAAATTCAAAGTCAACAATTCCGTCCCGGTGCAAAACACACACCCATACTGGGCTTACTAATGAACTCTGAGTCAACTCTGGCCACCCGCAATAGATAGATAACTCTCTGGAATTTCACAATGACTGAATCATGGTACATACTAACATCTAACTAGCCTTGCTCGCATCTTCACAGTCCACAACTACAAAATAACCTGTTCATTAGAACTCTCAGCCTCAAAGTCCATAAAGCGCATGAATCACCATATCTGATCCCAACTCCACCGCCCGAATATATAACATACCTCTAATACTAAGCCATTCCACGAGGGATACTTCTAAAATTCTTCTGTGCCACCAAGAAAACTTGAATATCAGCAGTCGATCTAACACGAGAGCGCCGCAATACCAATGAAGCACCCTTAACTCAAACACATTGCCCTTTCTGAAATGTATATCTTCATCAAGCCACACCAATTAGTGATATCATTTACCTAGTCATCTGAAACTGTCTATGTTGCCTAAGAATTTATGACCCTTCTCCCAGAACTGAACCGTGACCTCACACGTGCAAATCTCAACCCTACACAACATACCGCATACACCATGCCATCCTATGATAAATATGAGAACTTCATAATACATTTCGAGCCGCAAGAAACTATGTACTCAACTAGCCAAGAACTCTCCATTTGATTCCTTCTAGAAGAAAATCACTATACATTGCATGCCCCTCATGCCAGTAGAAAACACATACCTTTAACCGCGGTAGAAGCAATCAAGGACTTTCCGAATCCCATTTGCACAAAACCAAACCGTCAGGATTGAATTTTTCTAGCTCAACCAAGCTACGCAGGCCGTAAAAACCCAAGAGCATTCCCCCGAATCACACGCAGAACCTTACCACATCATGAGTACCCAAAGAGCCAATCTTACTCATTACCATCCCGATCCCATATACTACCAAGCTGTCATATTTCCTCTAAGTTTCTTCTGAATTACCTTCCAATCGATTCTTCTCCTCGCCATAGTACCAACATCCTCAACCAGAAATCACCACGCGAGACCCTAGCACAGAACCACATCGCCATAAGGCTCATAAACCGTTGAATATATTTTAAGCACCCCAAAGTACCACATCTCAAATACTTACTCTAAAGATACTTTCTATGAATTTAAACCATTTATTCCCCTTTCATGATACCACAATGTAGAATCTACAACGATATAGAAATACCACAAATCTTGACATCTTCCAATGTAAATCTCAGCTTCTAGCCAAATACACATCTTGAAGATTCCCAATTGTTATACATAAAACTTGGATCCATCAGAACCATTCTCGAGAGTCATCCATTCTACGCAAACATCAATTAAACTAATCGAACAGATCGAACGATCTGTGCCCCCATTAACACACTAACACACAACCCACACTCCCAAAAAACCAAGCAAGTTCCTGCTCCACACACATTACACATTTTACCGATACCACTCAATCATTCAATAGAACTCATTTTTCCCATAGAGTATAATACAACCCGTACCCAAAATTTCCATCACTTGAGTCATTCTCAAACTCCAAATCTGCATGTCATGGCTGATTCACTAGAATACCTCAAACTAAAATCAACACAACACCTAATCGTGCAACTAACTTATCATTATCAGAATCCTCCACTTGGCTCAAAGCCATAGATCAATACAAGCAATAACTCTCAATGCCCATACGATATCACCGCCAAAATACCGCAGTGAGATTCAACTAAATCCTCCATAAGCTCATATACACAAACCATCTAATATCTCAAATAATCCGCAAGTCTCGCATTCACCATTGAACTCATGACACAACATGAAAATCCACTTCACTCAACAACTACACTACATGAGAGGTCCTTCACTGCACTCACAGCTCGAGGCCATAGGCCAACTCAAGACAAAAGTCAAACACTCAATGATTCTTGCTACACCTCCAGCCAATTCTTTTAGTCACAATCAAACAATCTGAACACATCTCAACATCAAGTCACACTCACCACATAGACATCCACTCCCAAAATCCTACTAATAAGGACACAAGCGGACATATAAGTCCCATATGTATGTGCTCACAAAAATCAAAAATCTCGGTACTCCAATCACAGACAAAACCCGGCCGCATGTCCTCTAGACTGGCCCATTATCAACTTGCTAAAATCAATCTCGCAACTCATACACGGGAATCACAAGCCGTCGATGCACAGCTGATACCGAGTGCTCACGTGCGCATTCAAATACATGAAAGGAATTCAAAGAGTTACACTTTTGGCCGAATAAATGGATTCGCACGACAAGAATTCAAGAATGTGAGATTTTTCCTAAGGGTTCTGCAGCCTCTCGAAGATAAGTACACACGTCTCCGTACCGATCTGCAAGACTCTACTAAACCTGCTCATGACTGGTGAGTCCTATGTAACCTAGAGCTCTGATACCAACTTGTCACGACCCCAAATCTAAACTAGTCGTGATGGCGCTTATCGTGATACTAGGCTAGCCAATTCACTATGCATAAAATGAGAAAAACTTCCGTTTGGTTCAATATCAACCAGTTTTTCATAAATCTTTCATGTTAGCATTTGAAAACACATAAAGGTAGGTTAAAAATTTAAATACAACCTCAAAACCCTGGAGTCATCAGTCATGAGCAACTAAAAAGGAAATACAAAATCTGGTACTGTTCCCTTACTACAAACCAGTCTGAGAATAAATAAAATGACTAATAGGAAGGAGAGAGACAAGGCTGTGGACGTCGTGCAGCTACCTTGCAATCTCCGACGTGCTCCAAGTGAGTAAACCAGCTCTCACTCAATATAGACACTGAATTTGCACACAAGGTGCAGGGGTTAACGTGGGTGCACCAACTCAGTAAGTAACAAGCCCAACCTGTGGACTGAAAGGTAGTGACAGACTAAACCTCCATATTCATGACAAAATAAATGTACATAAATTTAGGCATGCTTTCAGTTAACTAGACAACTCAAGTGATAAGATGAACACAGTTCTGAACATTTTAACATATATACCTCAACATATTCTACATGCTAATGCATCAATAGTATGAAATGCACAATGTACTCCCACTCTCAAATACTCGCCCACTCAGTACTGTATATGGCTCGCATGGCTCAGGGAAGATCCCTCCCAGAATATATACACATCAGACAGAAGTCACTCAATACTGAAGAAGGCTGATCCATCCCTAAGGAGAAGATCCATCTCCAGATAATGATACACCTCACAACCACTCGGTACTGTATATGGATCAACGGCCTAGGGAAGATCCATCCCAAAATACGTACACACGTCACTGAACTCAGTCACTCAGTACTGATGGGAACAGGCCAATACAGCCTCGTGGAGAAGATCCATCTCCAGATAAATACTTCGGACAAGATCCATGCCCAGGGAAAATCCATCCCTCACATATCATCAACTTCAGACAAGATCCATGACTAGGGAAGATCCATCCCTCAATATCAATGCGCTCACTGGGGGTGTAAAGACTCCAGAGGGGCTCCTATTAGCCCAAGCGCTATATCAAGCCAACGAAGGCATGATCAGAATATCGCTGTAGCGTGCAGCCCGATCCAACATATATCTCGCTGCGGCGTGCAGCCCGATCCAATATACATCTCTCACTCAATATCAGGCTCTCGGCCTCACTCAGTCATCACTCTCCAGTCTCGCTCACATGGGCTCACAATGCATGAACTAGCCCGAGTCAATGATATAATATGTGAAATCAACAATTACCGAGACTGAGACATGATATGATATGCAATGACAGGACTGAGTATATAGTATCAATGAAACACATGCGATGACAGTAATAAATGACCACTCGGGTCTCAACAACATCGGCGTGAAGCCTTAACATAGTATTTAGCATTAATTTCCAGCATGTTCACA
The DNA here is from genome assembly GCA_005239525.1 of Nicotiana knightiana. Taxonomy (NCBI): domain Eukaryota; kingdom Viridiplantae; phylum Streptophyta; class Magnoliopsida; order Solanales; family Solanaceae; genus Nicotiana; species Nicotiana knightiana. Next base: position 14,386 of record ML372847.1, on the reverse strand, counting down.
TCAATCACATTGATAGAAGCACGGATATCAACAAGAGAGAACCAATAAACGGCTATGTGGAATGAACCAAGTCAAGAATCACGCGGTGCACGCCCGCACGCCCGTCACTTGGCATGTGCATCACCCAATTCTAATCACATAACATGTAGTTCGGGGTTTCGAACCCTTAGAACCAAGATTGGAAGCAATACTTACCTCAATCAAGCCAAATCTCTACTCCGCAATGCCCTTGTCGCTCAACTCGGCCATGAATCGCCCCAAATCTAACCAAAAAATTAGTATTATATCATTAGAATATGCTAAAGGAGCGAAGCCCACATCATAATTATCAAATTACATCGCAAATTCCAAATTCGGCCAAACCCGACCCCGGGCCCACGTCTCGAAACTCGACAATGATCATAAAACTAGAATCCTTACACTCTCACGAGTCCATACATACCAGATACATCAAAATCCGACGATAATGGACCCCTCAAATCCTTAAATCAAAATCTCAAGTTTCCAAGCCCTAACCCCTCAAATTACACTATTAAATCCCACTAATTTCATTTTTAATCAGTCTAATATCAACATAGAATCGAGTATTAGGTTAAAAAACGTTTCCTCAATGTGTTTCCCTTGAATCCCTCTTCAAAATCCCTCAAAAAGCTCTAAACCCGTCTTAAAAATGGTGAAATATAAGAAAATTCGCGAAGGCATCCTTTTATACTTTCTGCCCAGGGATCACCGCACATGCGGAACATTTCTCGCACCTGGAGTCCCAGGTGCGCACTTGCGACCATGACTTAAATCCTGACTTCGGCATCTGCGGCCCTCACCTTGCACCTGCGGGCTCGCAGGTGCGACCAAAATATTGCATCTGCGTCCCCAGGCCAGCCTTACTTTTTTCGCATCTGCGCATGGCCCACCGCACCTGTGATTATCGCACCTGCGGCTCCCCATCAGCAGGTGCGGCCACACCAGTAAACTGGCGCCAGCAGCAGCTTTGTTGAACTTTCCGAGTCCAAACCTCCATTAACCATCTGAAATCAATCCCGAGTCCCTCGGGACCTTAACCAATGATACCTGCAAGTCATATATGATTATTCAAACTTAGTCGAACCTTCGGAACACTCAAACCAACATCAAATCACCAAATTAATCGAAATTCAAGCCTAAGGATTTCTAAACTTCCGAAATTCGCCAACGATGCCGAAACTAACTAAACCTCGTCCGAATGACCTGAAATTTTGCACACATATCCCAAACGACACTACAAACGTGTTCCAGCTTCTGAAATTTCATTCTGACCCCAATAGCTAATTTTCTACTGCCGACCGGAAATTGCCAAAAATTCTATTTCTCCAATTCAAGCCTAATTCTACCACAGACCTCCGAATAACATTCCGAATAAACTCCTAAGTCTCAAATAACCTAACGCATCCATCCGAACCATAAAAACCATATTCCAAGATCATATACCTATAAGTCAACTTCCGGTTGACTTTTCCAACTATTGAACCAAGCTAAGAGACTAAGTGTCTCGTTTCTCCCTACAATCACTCTGAACCCGAGCCATCCAACCCAACACAACACAAAAGAGATGAACCACACACACGATTAAGCAGAAATGGGGGAAACCGGCTAAACTCTCGGAACGACCGGCCGGGTTGTTACAGGATGGGGGAAGGAACGGGGTAGGTATCTTAGTTGATAAGGACCTCCGTGAATAGGTGGTGGAGGTTAGGAGGGTGAATGAGAGGTTGATGACTATTAAGCTAATTATTGCAGGTTTTACTTTGAACATAATCAGTGTGTACACACCCAAAGCTGACTTGGATGACGAAATCAAAAGGCATTTCTCGGAGGATTTGGATGAGATAGTGTGTGGTATTCCGCATACCGAGAAGATATTCATATGAGGATATTTCAACGGCCACATTAGAGCGACGTCTGGGGGTATGATGATGTGCATGGTGGCTTGGTTTTATAGATACAAACAGATGAGTGTAATGACCCGACCGGTCGTTTTGAGAATTTGTACTTTGCTCGGTAGCTTACGGGCGTGATTAGCTCTGTATTATGTATTATTACTTATGTGAATCATCGATTTTGATTTTCGGGTTATTCGGAATCTATTTGGAAGAATGAATTTCATGATTTAAGTTTTAAGTTGGAAGAATTGACCAAGTTTGACTTTTTGTGAAGTTGACCCTCGAACTAAGTTTTGATGGTTCCGATAGGTCTAGATGGTGATTTTGGACTCGGTTGTATGCCCAGATTTTCATTTGGGCGTCTCTAGAAGGTTTCAACACAAATTGGTGAAAATTGGAAATTTGAAGGTTTGGAAAGTTCATAAGTTTGACCGGAATTTGACTTTGAGGATATCGAATTCGGAGTGTGATTATGGGAATTGGAATATCTTCGTTATGTCATTTGGGACTTGTGTGCAAAATTTGGGTTCATTCTTGGTTGATTTGCTACGTTTCGGCACGAGTTATGGAAGTTGAAAAGTTCATCAAGTTTAATTTGTGGCGGGATTTGTCATTTCGATGTTGTTATATGTGATTTTAGGTCTCGAGTAGGTCCGTGTTATGTTACGGGACTTGTTGGTATACTTGGACGGGCTCCCGAGGGGCTCAGGCGTGTTTCGGATTGAGTTCGGACTATTTTTCCTTCATTTTTCATTGATGGTTCTGCAGAACTCTGAGTATCTGGTTTCCTTAATCGCGATCGCGGGGTGTGGATCACGATCGCGTAGAGTTTTTTGAAGGCTGGGAGAAATTGTTCATTGCTTTTGCGAGTCCTCAGATGCGTTCGTGTAGGTTGCTGCCATTTGACCATCGCGTTCGTGTAAGCCTACACGCGTTCACGTAGGGTTGAGCTGGGAGCTGCAGCTGGAGGCCTTCTTCATCACGTTCACATAGTTGGAGCCGCATTCGCTTAGATATATCTCCTGTGTGTATCGCGTTCGTGAGGCTTGTACCGCGAATGCGTAGAGTATTTGGTGGCAGATTATTTTTGTTCATCGCAAATGCGATGGATTTTCTACGTTCGCATAAGAAGGATGCCTGGGCAGAATTATAAGTACTCTATTTTGGGGGTTTCGACCATTTTAGAATTTTTGGAGCTATGGAGCTCGGATTGAGGCGATTCTTGAAGAAATTTCAACCATGTGGATTAGGGTAAGTGTTCTCTACTCGATTTTGATTATATTTCATGAATCTATCTTCATTTTGACAATTGATTGATGAATTTTAAAGATTAAATTGGGGGTTTTAGCCTAAAGTTTCATAAAGCGAATTTTTGAGTTTTGAACATCGATTTGTAGTCGGATTTGAGTGAAAAGGACTCGAAATTGAATGGGCTGCCGGATTTTGTGAGTTTTGTCGGGTTCCGAGGTGCGGGCCCGAGTTGGACTTTTTGGCCAATTTTGGGCTTTTGATTAAAGATACAACCTTTATCGATTGGGTTTGTATCCTTTGGAATTATTTGATGTATTTGAGTTGCTTTTGGCTAGTTTTGAGTCGTTCAGAGGTCGGTACGCGCGAGATGGCATCTCTAGAGCATTATTTGCTCGGTAATGGAATTTGGTTTCTTCGAGGTAAATAATACTTCTAAACTTAGTGTTGAGGGTATGAAACCCCGAATTACGTGCTATGTGATTGGTGTTGAGGTGATGCACATGCTAGGTGACGGGCGTGTGGCGTGCACCGTGTGAATTGTGACTCGGTTATTCCTGTGGTACTGTGTAGTTACCTGATCTTATCTGTAACCATGAAATTCTACACACTTGAGCTATTGAGTTGTGACTCATGTTAGAAATCATGTCTAGGCTACATTCTTATCCTGTTGGAACTCACTGAGGTCATTTCTGTTGTTTAGCTATCTACTTTCATTACATTACATACTAAGTCATACGTATTCATATGCATATCATATCTTAGTATCTGTTACCATTTATTAACACATCATAACATCATTTTGGGCTAGTTTCATGGCCTTGTGAGCCCGAGAATATGGAGAGATTGATGGCTGAGTGAGGCCGAGGGCCTGAGTGTGGGCGATATTATGGGATCGAGCTGCACGTCGCAGCATGTTATATTGATTATATTATGGGATTGGACTGCACACTGCAGCAGGTTATATTGATTTATGCCATGATTGGCTTGATATAGCGCTTGGGCTGAAGGATCCCATCCGGAGTTTGCAGACACACCTAGTGATCACAGTTGATTTATATTGAGGGATGAATCTTCCATGGACATGGATCTTGTCTGAAGCATTTATAACTAGGGATGGATCTTCCCCATGGGCTGGATTGTCCCCACTCAGTACTGAGTGACTGATGGTCAGTTGATGTATATATTCCGGGATGGATCTTCCCTGAGCCGAATTGGCCATATAAAGTACTAAGTGATTGAGCATGATGAGTGGAAAATGTGAGACAGTAAGATTGAGTACTCTGAGAGTGTGAGTACATGAGTTCATCTCTGAGATACATTGCATTGACATGCATACATGACATACAGGCATAGAGATGTATTTTCCTCATGATATACGGTATCACGTCATTCATGACTTCTCACACATAGTGGCATATTGGCATAGTGATGCATTTTACACTGGCTATCCGGAAGGGAAATGAAACATCTTATTTATTGTTGAAAGGATTATTGGAAAATTACTGCTTTCAAACTTACTCATATTTTTGGCAACTTCGGTAAACAACTTGGGTTTTCTCTGATATACTTGAAAGGTAGAACTATTTTCATAAATCATGATTAAGCTGAGCATTTTTTCTCTGAGTTACTTCTTTTATTACTTGATTTACGTTGTTATGGATTATTGTTGGCTATTGGTATTGGATCCGGCCTTTGTTTCAACTCGTCACTACTTTCAACCTAAGGTTAGGTTTGTTACTTATTGAGTACATGGGGTCGGTTGTACTCATACTATACTTCTGCACCTTGCATGCAGATGTTGACTGCTGCCGTTGCTGAGCTCGACGGGAGCTGGATTTGAAGATGTACATGCGTTCCGATCGTAGCTGCCTCTTGTTCATGGTAGCCTTAGATTCATAACAATCTGCTTATGTACATTTCGAACAGATGTATTTATTTCATACCAGTTTGTATATTCTAATCTTAAAAGCTCATGATTTGTACTACCGGTCCTTGAAAAATCTATAAGATTCAGATAATTTCTTTTACTTAATTGTCTTGTTAAATTTCATTGGAATTGGATAGTTGTTAATTGGATTACCTAGCGGGTTGGGTTAGGTGCCATCACGACTAGTCAGATTTTGGGTCGTTCTTTACTAGTCTTTGCTAGAGCGATTTATTTGGTGATAGCAAATTCGATTTTCCCGAACCTCTAGACCCTTCATGGCTCCTGGTATGGACCTTGAGATTATAAGGAAGAGGAGGAAGAGGGCGGTGTATAGCCAACATGGGATCAAGTGGAAAACCTTGACGAAAGCTAAAGCGGAGGAGTTGGGGTTCAAGATGCTGACAATTGGGGCATTGAGGAGTAGTGGGAATGCAAGCGCAATGTGAACCACGACTACACAGTGTATTAGGGAAGCCGCTAGAGAGGTATTAAGGATCTGAAGGGTTACTTTGGTGGTCGTGAAGGAGACTGGTGGTGGAATGGAAAGGTGCAAGGAAAAGTGGAAACCAAGAAAGTGGTGTATCTGAAGCTAGTGGAAAGTCTAAACGAGGAGGAGAAGAGGGTGAACAGGGAGCAATATAAGTTGGCTAAGAAGGAGGCAAAGTTAGCAGTTACGGCGGCCAAGATTGCAGCTTTTGGTCATTTGTATGAGGAACTTGAGGGCCGAGGTGGGGGTAAAAGGTTGTTCAAGTTAGCCAAGGTATGAGAAAGGAAGGCTCGTGACTTGGACCAAGTGAAGTGCATCGAGGACGAATAAGGTAGAGCTTTGTTGGATGAGGGGCTTATCCATCGGAGATGGCAGACCTACTTCCATAGTCTCTTGAACAAGGAGGGGGATAAGAGAATTGTACTAGGTGATTTGGAACTCTCCGGGAGTCGTTGTGACTTTGGGTTTTATAGGCGGATTAGAGTTTGGAGGATCATGGGGCTATGCGCAAAATGAGTAGAGGCAAAGCGACCAGGCCGGATGAAATCCCAGTGGAGTTTTGGAAGAGTGCGGGCAAGGCAGGCTTGGAGTGGCTCACTAGGTAATTTAATGTCATTTTTAGAACGACAAAGATGCCCGAAGCGTGGAGGTGGATCACGATGGTTCGTATATACAAGAACAAGGGTCATATCCAAACTATCAGGGTATCAAGTTGCTTACCCATACTATGAAAGTCTGGGAGAGGGTGGTAAATTAAGGGTGAGGAGGAGTGTGTCTATTTTTTAGAACGAGTTCGGGTTTATGTCGAGGAGTGATAAGTAGGGATTTTGACTACTTATTTGCACTCTTTTACTTTCGTTTTAGCTCAAAATTCCTTAAAGGTATTCCCGAAAACTAATGAAGTGTCCTTTCTTGCATGAGTGTTGGATTATGAGTCAAAGAGTTGACAATCAACTCAAAAAGGAGTAATTTTGGACAAGGACTAAAACAAAGCAAAAAGAGCAAAAGTGTGGACCGCACAATATTGAGTGCGGACGCAGATAATGAAGGACCTCTGATAGAATTCGTGTGCAAAGTGCGGACCGTACAATTATTGTACGGCCGCAGAAGAGGAGGTTCAGAGAGATGGTGTTTAGGGTCCATGAAGAAGTGCGGACCGCATAATTATTATGCGGCCGCACTCATAAATGTGCGGTCCGCAAAAGTCTCTCATTTCCAGCTCAAGATCAAGATGCGGTCACACTCAGAAATGTGCAGTCCGCAGAATCTGATGAAGTGCGGCCGCAACCCAGAATTGTGCGGCCGCATAAGTCCATCCTATCAAGTCAGCTTCAAAGTGCGGACCGCACATAGAATTGTGCGGCCGCAATACCTCTGCAGGGGCAATTTTGTCCGATAATTTTAGTTGGGTATAAATAGATCTTTTTGTCAATTTTAGGTTAAGTTTTGAACAACAGAAAGTATATAGCCATTTTTCCTTTAATGTTTGGATAACTTTGTAATAGTTTATCATTTATCCATTAGATTTTCTTCCATCTATCATCTATTATGAGTTTAAAATTATTTTCTTCTTTAGTTTCTTCAATTTTCTCTATGAGTAGCTAATTTTTTAGCTAGTGTTGTGACCCAACCCTAGTGTGGGTGCCTAATGGGTATATAATTTAGGGCTTGTTTGTGATTGAGTAAGTGTTATTTAGCCTAGTTCTTACTTAAATTTTAGAATCAATGGTTGCAAATATTGATCCAAGCCTAATTGACCTAGTTTCTACTTGAGAAAGAGGGACTAGGTCTAGGAAAACTAGGCTAACAAGGAATTGGGGTGAACTCAAGAAATTGATATCCCCAATTAAAGGTCGAATCTAGAGATAGTAAGACCTGACTTGAGCATCTATCACTTGTTTTGTGAATTACCCATTTGGACTTGAGAAAGCCAAATTGGGCAAAACCACTCTAGCTACCGAGAGGTATCGAGTAGGAAATTGCGTGTGATTGACATATTACATCCTGATCAATCAAACCTGCCCTAAAGTTCTCAATCCGTTAGGTAACCACCAAGGTGGAAGTCATGACCCTAGACCTTTTATAAACTTGAAAAACAACAACACCAAAAATATTGTTCCTTAGCTTTTCATTTACAAGCAATAGCATAAAAATTAGAAGTAGAAAGAAACAACCAAATATGTGGAAGTTCATTTTGGGCACGTCATACACTTAGTCTAGATATATACCTAATCCAATATAAGCTCTCTGAGGAATCGACCTCGACTTATGTTAGGTAATTATAATTGTATCGACCGCTTCACAATCATAATTAGTGGTGTGAATTTGGGCGACATCAATTTTTGGCGTCATTGCCGGGGAGCTAAAAATGGATTTAGCTATATATTTGGTTTTATGTGTGACTTGTCTTCTTTTCCTTCCGGGTTACTAACTTTTTTGTTAATCAATTGTAGGTACAAAAATGGCTCTCAACAATGATCCTCTCGGTAACTTTCCTTTGGGGGAGGAAATGGACGATGACCAAGGTGATGAGGTTCCTCTTGAACCTCAAGTAAATAGGCGAGGCCGACCGCGTCATGATAATATTCTCGTCCCTCCCTCACCTCCACCAAGAGCGGCTCCACACCGGGTGTTTCCATACGAGGGATACGCAAGTGCCATAGTCCCCCGCATTATGGTGGGCAACTTCCAAATCACCAATGTGATGCTTACATTTATAGAGCAACGGGGATTCTTCACCGAGGCTCCAAGTCAAAATGCATACAAGCATATGAAAGGGTTTGTGGATATTTGTTGGGGGAGAAAACAGACCAACGTCTCCGAGGATGCTCTAAGGTTGAGGCTATTTCCCTTCTCTCTACGGGTAAAGGCCTTGGATTGGTTATAAAGATTTCCAAACCATTACATCCATACATGGAATGAATTGGCGGAAAAATTCATTGCCAAGTTCTTTTCTCCCGCGCATAAGGCTACTCTTCGGGATGAGATTCTAGCATTCAAGAAAGAACCCAATGAATCTTTGCACGAGATTTGGAAGAGGTACCGTACCATGGTAAAAGAGTGCCCGAATAATGACATGACTTAGGCTATGATTCAACAAAACCTTCTACGGGGGGATCAACACTACCAAAAAATGCATGGTCAACCTACTTGCTAGTGGGAATTTCATGAAAACTCCATATGTCGAAGCTTGTGAAATTTTAGATGAAATGGAGGATACTTCATCGGCATGGCAAAGTAGAGATAATGATCCTCAAGGTGATGCAACTATGATTCACCTACACAAGGAATTGCATGATCATGGGCAAGGAATTGCTGAGTTGACGACCGCAATGAATCAATTAGCCAAAGCTCAACTTCAACAAGTTCAAGGTCCTAAACAAGTGAATGCAATGGAAGGTGTGAGTATGATGGTGAACAAAAGAAGGCAAAAGGGTCAACAAGTACAAAACTGTATGGAACAATTTGCCAAGATGATAGTGGGTTTGACCAAGCAAATCATACAATGAGCAAGAGGAAGAAGTGCAATATGTGAACAATTATCAAGGGCAAAGAAACAATTCTCAAGGCCCGATTCAACAACAATGGCATTGTCAAGGAAATCAAGGAAATTGGAACAATCAAAACCACCAAGGCAATTGGAGTAGTGGTAACAACAATCAATGTAATTGGAACAATAACAATAATTAAGGTAATTGGAATAATCAAGGAAACCAAGGCAATTGGGGTAGCAACAACCAAGGGGTTTGGAATAATAACCAAGGGAATCGGGGTTCGGGCTTTCAAAGGCCCCCGATGTATCAACAATTGTTGCGACCAAACACACCCACGCAAGTATACGTGGTCGTCAAGTAATAAAGTAGTGAGTAGACTATCGTCTCACGAAGACTTATGATTAACTTTTGACAGATTCAACTCAATTAACTTATCGATTGAAGAGATTTATCACAAAAGATATAATTAACTAAGTTACTACCTAAAATACCAATCAATGAATTAACTAGGAAATCAATCAACACAAATAGTAATTTCGACTAACAATCAATAGGAGAGGATATTCCAGGGTCACGGGTTAGCTAACAATCGTGTTATATTCTTGGCTTAAAATGACTAAGTGATTTATCTAGATTGTTGATTGACAGGGTTGATATTACTCATAAGAATCTTTCGAGTTCTTATTCGCCTATTCAAGTTAACTTAATGCTTATAGGTCTATGGAATCAAGATTAACAAGAATGCATTCACAACTCCTGTATTTCAACCAAGCAAGGCAAATAGGTATATGTCTATCCTAATTGCGAATTCGTTCCTTGATGCCCGGGTTCAAGAACATGCTCTATTTAATTCTATATGCAATCTAGAATTCCCACTTTCGAATTCAACTCTAGATTCGTAGATAGTATTTCACTGTTAGCTACTCAGTAAAATAATTAAGTACAGAATTAAATAAACAACCTAATATGATAAAATTAAATTCGTCAAATTAAACTTCAAATATAACATTCATGTTTCACCCATGACCCTAGAATAATAGGGTTCTTAGCCACACATGTTCATACAATCATCAAAAATAATATTTTCAAACATAAAATTAATGAGTATTAGAAAAGATATGGAAGAATTGATCAAATCCGTGCTCCCAAGTGTGTTGCTCTTTTGTTTCTCTCCAAAAATCATGTTCTCCCCTTCAAAATTGAGTTTAGACTTGCTTTTATACGTGTTGGGTAGGTCTAGGGTCGAATTAACTGAGTCCCGGTCAAAGTAGGGTATATTCGCGTCATCGGCGCCCTGGGTAGCGCCAGGCTCCCACCAGGGTGCTTCCTGGAAATAGCATACTGCCTCTAGCACCGCAGGTGGCGCCCAAATTTTCCCTTTCCCGGTTTTGTACGTTTTTGCTCTAATTTTGTGCGTTTCGTCCCCAATTGCTCCCAAATCATTACTACACATAAAAACACCAAAAATCAATATAAATCATCACAATTAACATCTAAAACTCATGAAACAAAAGTAAAATATGAGGTGATATACATGAAAATATATATACTTTAAGTTAAACATCAACAACCAAGCAACCCGCCTCCTTATCCGTCTTATGGTTCTAGCTCTTCCAATAATGAGATGTGACGGATTGAAAATATGTTCAACTAGATGATGGAGAAAAATACCGACTCCGATGATCAACTAGCCTCTAACAACACTTCAATTCGAAGTTTGGAGGTTCAATTAGGGCAAATCTCTGAAGCTTTAAATACTCGTCCTAAGGGGATACTGCCTAAATATCCTACAAAATAAAAAATCTTTTTGTATTTTTAAATCGACCTTCATCCCTCAAGAAAATTGTCCAACAGATCCATCGTCGGGAAAAAATCGAGATTTTTCTAACTAAAACTAAAAACTAAAAATAGAATTTAAAAACAAAAACTAACTAACTAAACAAAACTAGTTAACACTAAAGAAAAAAAATTTAAAAACCAATTATACAACAATATCACAAGTAGCGTACTTCCCACCCCACTCTGAAAGCATGCGTCGTACCCGATGCATATACAAATTAAAAAGCAAAGTAGGGTGAAAATAAATGCTCCCTGTCAATCAGAGGTCGCCAAAGCAGCAGATGCAGGCTCATCATCATCTAGGCCTAGAGGAATCACAGCTCGAGGTCCGGTAACTTCATCACCACCCTCATACTCTGTGTCAGAGCCGCGTACAGTGTTCACGTCCTCAGAAGAATGGATGGGGCTGCCAGGTGCAATCCCCAACATCTCTTTGGCAAGCTGGATAGCTCACTGCGTAGTTCCATACGCTCCACATCCGTAGCACCCGCCTTGCACATCAAAAAGTTCAGAGTCTTATACATGTACCTGCTGAAGCTCTCGTCCCTTTCATAGCGTGCAGCTGGTGTTAGCTTGGATGATGTCTCCAGAAGTGTAGTAATGTCCGTTATCCCGGGTGGAGGCTCCACCACCTCGTCATACCCCTTGTATTCAGGTACCCCGAGGTCCATCATATACTTGGTGAGAAAATTGCCAAAGAAAAACCTCTTGATCTGCCTCCCGAACCTCGTACGGACCATCTCCCCCAACATCAACTCACCCACATTTATGGGTCGGCCTGTCATAAAAAAAATAGATGACACACACTCGAGCACGAATGCAGTCACTAATATGCTCAGCAGGCATGAGACGGGCATGTACAAAATTCTGCCACACCTTGGTAGTCTTGTTAAAATCGGACCGTACCATATGAAGATGAATCGTGTCGTGCTGTTTGGTCCATTTGGCATTCGAATCACGCCACACAAAGTGTGACGTATCAAGGTGTATTTGGGGCTCTTGACAAATTTGTGAAGTCTCCTGGGGTCAACATTTTCAACCCCCAAGTATTTGCATATGTCCGCCCTGTGCATTTTAATCTCAACAGCCCGTACTCGCGAAATATCAAGCACGGCATGCCAATTGGCATATAGTTCCCGGACCATACTCAAATTTTCCGGTCTGGGGCATGTCAATAACTTCTCTATGTTCCTGGCACGGAGTTGGATCATCACCTCAGGAAAGTTCCATTCCAAGGCCTTGGTGTTAATCCTTACCTCGGAGATATAATGACCTTTGGCACAAAGTCTCTGTGCCATGCAACCGCCGCATCATTTACCAAGTCCAACCGGGGTCGGGGTTTCAAAGGTACAGGTTGTGAGCTCTTGGCCAATTGCTTGCCTTTTTCTTGGCGGGAGGGGTCATCTCCTTTCTTTCTTTTCTAGGGTGCAGGAGGATTTTCCAATGCATTTGCCTTTGGTAGCACTATCGCGAGCCATTTTGTATCCTGCAACACAATGAACACAAGAACATGAGACTTGTCAAATATTGTACCTAAGGTTATGGTGCAAGTCCTTCAAGGACCCCACACTTAAAGCCAAAGGTGCAATTTATACTATTTTTTTTTCATGACTTTTATGTGAAAAGGCACAAGTGTTGCATTCTAAAGCTATGGGTACTCAAGACTTTCCCAATCTATTCAAATAATTAATTGATCATGGCTTCATGAATTCACAGTAATCGAAGCAATAGGCATGTGTGACTCCCTTTTATACACTCAAAACTACACTATATTAGCTAATTTTTTTACAACAAGACAACAACATACAATACATAAAATACATGGTGTCAAGACATGAATTTTGCTTTAAAGATCAAACCTTTAACATGTAGCAACATCCCTAAACACCCCACACTTATCCCAAATTCAATCATAAAGATACTCGGTTACTCAAGACTTCACCGGTGTACTCAAAAACATCATTCAAGCATTTTTACAAACACCTTATGGGCATAAAGTGTGAGTTCTAGAATTCAACAATGGTGGAAGATAATGGCCATCCCAATTTTTAATGGAGTAGAGGGACTATTAATTTACTACTCCACCCACATAATAAATACCAAAAATTCAACAATACCAAGCCAACCACCATAAATTTCTTACAATTTCATAAAGGGAAAAAATAGGGAGTTAGGGCTCATGGGGGATAGGATATACCTTTAATTACTACACTAAAACACATAAAATAAGAAGGAGAAACTAAGAAGAACATATCTGAAGATTGGAGAAGAAAATCAAGAGAAAATAAAAATTTGAGAAATTTTTTAGGGAGAGGGGAGAGGGGACGCGGGTGTGCAAGCAAAGAGAGGGAGGGAATTGATTTTTTTTCTTTCTTTTGTGTTTCTTAGGGAATTATTTGTGTAAGTAAGTTTGGGTATATGGGTAGAAGATGGGTTATAATGGTAGTGTAGGTGGGTAATTGGGTTGGGTTTATTGGGTGTGGATATTAGAAAAAAATAATAATAAAATCAGGCTAAAAAAAAGAGAATTTTTTTTTCCGTGTTGCTACTGTTTCTGCCGCCCCAGGCAGCACTGGCGCTGGCCTGGGCAGCAGATTTTAATTTAAATTTTTTTTTTTAATGATAACCCGATCCTTCTAGCCTTTTTAAATACTCAATTACATGTCCTACACAATTATATCTATCAATTCTAATCCTACAAAGGAAAATGCAAAATCTATCTACCCTACTTAAAAAAAAAATTAAGAAGTTAACTACAAAAGCAATAAAAAAATTTTGGGTTGCCTCCCAACAAGCGCCTGATTTAACGTCGCGGCATGACTCAACACATGTTTACGTCGGCCAAGTCCACTGAGGTATTATGACGTGCAATGTCACCACCCCCAATAATGCTTTATTCTTTGGCCATTTACTAAGAATGTAACGTTTGAGCTCTTATCACGCAATTCCACCACTCCATGAGGCCTTACACTTACTACAACAAAAGAACCTGCCCAATGAGACTTAAGCTTTCCGGGGAAAAGCTTCAACCTTGAATTGAACAAGAGAACTTCCTGGCCTGGTTCGAACTCATGATGTTTGATGTGCTTGTCATGCCACCTCTTCGTCTTTTCTTTATATAATTTGGCATTTTCATATGCGTGCAGTCGAAATTCATCAAGCTCATTTAGTTGCAGCAATCTCTTCTCACCAGCTGAGTCCATCTCCATATTTAGCTTTTTAATCGCCCAATAGGCTTTGTGTTCAAGCTCAACGGGCAAGTGGCATGCCTTCCTATAAACCAACATATACGGAGAAGTAACAATGGGGGTCTTTATGCAGCTCGATATGCCCATAATGCGTCATCCAATTTCGCGGCCCAGTCTTTTCTATTCCCGCTAACTGTTTATTCCAAAATATGCTTTACCTTTCTATTTGAAACTTCTACTTGACCACTCGTTTGGGGATGATAGGCAGTGGACACCTTGTGCTT
>ML372846.1:10122-38165 GCA_005239525.1 Nicotiana knightiana | reverse complement strand
ATAGACTAATTCCATAGGAATATAGGCATTAATCTATTGAGAATAGGTGAGGAGTGCTTCGGAAGAAGGCTATGAGAATATTTATCGATTAATTAGCAACCATGTGTGAACTATATGAAAGGAAAAGTTAATTAGAATGCAATATAAGTGGTGAACAAACCATAACCCTGGAATATTTATCTCTACTGAATACATTACAATAGTTCTTGTCACTTGATAATTAATTATTTCATAGAATTTTAGTATAAAATAATATATCATTGATTTTATATTGGCTTGGTTAAATAACAATTGGAGTAATTTAGCTAGTAGTTTACACAAGTCTCTGTGGATACAATATATGGACTTAAAATCCTATATTACTTGTCGACCACGTACACTTGCGTGTGCATTGGGAATTCAACCAACAATGCGAGTAATGGAAATTTGGAAAAGTTAGATGGTCAACCATGGGGGAAATGGCCTGTCATAGGTAGGCGGATCCCGAAAGGATTATGGTGGCGTAGACTATTACTTGAGGATTTGCATGTTTTGTGATTATGAGAATTCACTCATGTGTTGTTATGGTTCTCTTAAATTAAGTTAAGTAAAAGGTTTATGTGATAAAGTGTTCGCCATAACAGTGGTTCAGGAGTTATGATGGAATTCTTGTTCTATTTCATATTGGCATGTTAAGTGCTATGAGTAGTATGGAATTTGAGGTAAGAATCAAGGTTGCGGTTCAGTGTTGACAAGGATGTTACGAGCTCGGATGAGCAAGGAAAGGGATTTGGATGTTTAGAGTAAGATGGTATTGTCTTCAGCATCACCCGAGATCGGTGGTTGTGTAAGAGGCTTTGCGTTCTAGTTGCAGATTTCTTGGTAGGCTTTACAGTAGTTGTGTGGCCGGTGGTATGGAGGTTCATACTTGTTATCTAGTGCATGAGGTCGTGGAAGTGTATTCCACGTGAAGATCGTACGAGTGTGACATTTAGTCACTTAATTGATTGAAGATTCAAACTAAGTATAAAAAAGTATAATATTGTTTATTTGAGATTTTATGCCTGGAGGATGCTCGGTTAATTTAGTTGCAGATGTAGGGGTTTTTCTCCAGCTATGATGGTTGTTCTTGCGTTTTATGAGAAAAAATGGGTCATTATGGACCCACGTAAGCCTATCAGCCTAGTTGGGTGCGAGCGGAATCAGCTTGAAGGTTGTGAATGGATTTAAATATGATTACGGGCTCCATGTGAGTCAGATGTGTTCATTTGAGGATAGCTTCTCATTGATGGGTATTTGAACACCAGGTATTGTTCCATCTTTGTTCATTTCAGGTAATATTCTGTTGTGCCGTGTGAGTTGTGAAGACGACTTGATAATTTCTTTTGTGTTGAGGTTCCGCGTAGTGATGATGATGTTTGAGCAGGATGGCTTTTGAGATTCAGAGTATGTATAGCACACCTCAGTTGTGTTTGAGTTTTGTAGCGTATGGCTCTATCAGTCTCCCTAGGATGGTATTATGCACTTAGCGTGCTTGTGACCGATATTCGGTATTTGTAATAATGAGAAATTTAGCTCGGTGTGTATCTCCTTATGTGAATTTTACAGTTGGATCGGGTGGCATGCCGCCACGGGTATGTTATTTAGATCGGATTTCACGTCGCAACAATGTGATACTGAGTACGGTTCCCCATATTTATTTTCTTATGTTTTACTTCCTATTTTCTGTGGAAAGTTCATATTAATTGCGTGAGTTGAGTAGTCCCTTCCTGAGTCAGTTCTTTATGCATCACGATTGAGTTGTGGCCTATTGGCACGTTGTGGCATCATGTGAGACTGTTGGTCATGTTAGTGGTGATTTGTTTCCTGAGCAGTTCATACTGGGTGAGACGAGGTTATTAGATCAGGGATCAGTGCGATAAGATTGTGTGAAGTATATTAAAGAACAGATACCATTATTTGGTTCATAATGATGTGATGATTCTAGTCAGGAGGAGAGATTCAATGATTGGTTAACTCTGTAGTTGGTTACGAATTTCTACACAGCTCCTCCGCCGTGGTGGTATCGTAAGCGTTATAACAAGACTTATTCATATGTGGCATGAGGTGCGTTGGGAGCATCAAATTCGTGGAATTTTTGGCTATTGAGATCAGGGAACGTCATTATGGTCAGATGATGAATTATGCGGTGAGTGGTGCTAATTCAGTGAAGGCATGCAATCATATTCTGGTACCTCGCGTAGTGATTAACTTAGTGTTCATATATTGGAAACAGGCCTGGCAGATAATTTCGGGTGTTGGAACTGGGTTCCGAGATCATTGTATGGATAATAGAGGATATCTTCAGATTTGTTCGAGCAAATGTACTCAACTGGGTTTTGGTAGCACGGGCAGGTGCACGAGGTGTTAAACAGTGATTTCTGACAACTCCAGAGCAGTTCTTAACACGTTCGAGGACGGACATATATTTAAGTGGGAGAGAATGTAATGACCCAACCGGTCGTTTTTAGATCTAGCGCGTCGTTTGGCGGTTTGAGGCCATGAACAACTTCATTTCAGGTATTATGACTTGTAGGCGTGGTCGGAACCGAATTTTGGGTAGTTCATAGTCGAATTGGAAAGAAAGTTCTCATTTCGGAAGCCTTAAGTTGGAAGAATTGGCTAAGATTAGATTTTTGAGTAAACGACCTCAGAATCAGGATTTGAAGGTTCCATCAGGTTCGTATGATGATTTCGGACTTAGGCATATGTTCGTAGCGGGTTTTGGATTACCCGGGAGCATTTCAGCGCATATTGTGGAAGTTAGTATTTTAGAAGAAATTTCATAAGTCTGGGTTGAAGTGAATTTCAACGTTATTGATGTCCGTTTGGGATTCCGAGTATGTGAATATCCCATATGGTGATTCTGGTGTTAGGAGCGCGATCGGAAGTTAATTCGGAGGTCCGTAGGTCATTTTGGAGTTATTCGGCTAAAGTTAGAAATTTGAAGTTTTTAAGAAGTCTGACCGGAAGTGGAAAATTTGATGCCGGAGTCGGATTCCCATTTTGGAAGTTGTGGTAGGTCCATAATGTTGAATGTGACTTGTGTGCAAAATTTGGGGTCGATTGGACATGATTTGATAGGTTTTGGCATCGAACGTAGAAGTTGGAAATTTCAAAGTTCATAAAGATTTAATTGAGTTATGATCCATTGTTTCGATGTTTTTTGATCTGATTTGACACCTCGAACAGGTCCGCATTATGTTTTGGAATTGGTTGGTATGATTGGACGGGGTCCCGGGGGCCTCGGGTGGATTCCGGGTGGTTAACGAATCGAATTTGGAATTTGAGAAAGGCTGAGTACTGCTGTCATCTGGTGTGACCGCACCTGCGGGGCTTTGGCCGCAGGTGTGGAGCCGCAGAAGCGAAGGGGGATAGCTAGGATGGGACCACAGATGCGGTTGGCTCGCCGCAGAATCGAGACTGCACTTGCGGATTTGTAAGCGCAGAAGCGGGAATGGTCAAGGAGCCCCCGACCGCAGAAGCGGTTAAGTGACTGTAGGTGCGAGGGATCACTGGGCAGTGTCTTTTAAAGGCGGGAGTTGGCCATTTCTCTTCATTTTTTTCTCTTGGTTGGGTGATTTTTGGAGAGCTTCAAGTGGGAATTTTCATCATCTATGTCAAGGTAAGTTGTTTCTACTCATTTCAAGTTAAATACAAGATCTGTATATAGATTTGGTCATGGAAATTAGTAGAAATTTTGGGTTTTGGTGGAAAGACCTTGAATTTGTATTTTTGATTTTTACCACGAATTTGGGCATGGAATTTAGAGTAAATTATATATTTGAGTTAGTGAGGCTATGGGTATACTTTATCTTTGAAAATTTCGGAATCCGGGCACGTGGGCCCGAGGGTAATTTTGTCGACTTTCGAGCGGAGTTGGAAATTACATAAATTGAATTGTTATAAGTATTAGAGTAAATTTTAATTGGTTTTCCCGTTATTTGGATAGTTTTGGGCGTGGTGCATCAATTTGAGCTGTCGGAAGGGCTCGAAGGCCGGTAATGAATCTTCGGAGCGATGTAAGTCTCCTTTCTAAACTTGTAAGAGGGAATTGTCCCCATAGGTAAAATAATAAAAAATATGCTACTATTTGTGGGGGCTACATACACAGGAGGTGACGAGAGTCCGTGCGTAGCTATTATTATGCTTATGTCTTGGTAGTCTAGGACCCACTAGCATGCTTTACTTGCGGTACTTGTAATTTTGCTGATACAAAATAGGCTATTTAGTATTATCGAATTAGTAAATGAATATCTAAGAAGGTTAAACTTCCTTTTCTTGATCATAAAAAAAAAAGAGAATTGATCATTTTCTTGGATAAATATTTCCTGATGAATTCCTGATTTACTATTTGAATGTATGTATATATATGAGTACCTGAGTCGCATGTATGATTCGCGAGCAAGGTAACTCTGTTATTTATATTTGACCGCGTCTCATGATCGATTCGCGAGCGGGGTAATAGATGCATCTATGGTTCGAGCCGTTCGACCCTTCAGCAGTGCACAATTTATATTTATTGTTGGTTCGAGCCGTTGGACCCTCGGCATTACTTGCGCATGATATTTGCTGAGTACATTCTGTGATTATTTATTGTTTACTGGCCTTGAATTATAAGTTGTCAACTGAAATGACAAAGAATTAAAGTTTGTAAATGTGGAAGAAGTTGTATTTCCTATCACCATTTGTTAATTATCTATGATATCCATGCTTACTGTCACCCTTGATTTTATTAAATTGACCTCTATCAAGTGTCAAATTCAACCTCTCGTCACTAGCTCTTCGAGGTTAGGCGGGATACTTACTGAGTACACGTTGTTTTCGTACTCATACTACACTTGCTGTGCATTTTTTTGCACAGGTACATGTATATCTAGTGGCCTCACTTGGCGCCGTGGCATGGTTGATATGGGGACCTAGGTGAGCTGCACCTCTCGAGACGAGCCGTAGCCAGCAGATTCTCCTTCGGAGTATTGAATTGTACTTTCTTTACCGTCCCATTTATATTCTGGATGGTCATTGAATTTCATTTGATTTTCTTAGAAATTGCTCATGCACTTATGACACCGGGTTCTGGGATGACTTTGGGATGTATTTGTCGATTGAATTATTTAAAACATCGTTGTTTACTCGGTAACTTTAATTGATCTTTCTATAATGAAATAAAAAGTAACGATTTCAAAATACTAAAATGAGAGTTTTAATTATCTATTGAGTGTTGGCTTGCCTGACAATCGTGTCCGGCGCCATCACGACCTTAGCGGATTTTGGGTATTGACAAAGACAATACTAATTGAATATAATGTCCCGATATGGGAGAATACTGTAACTTATGAGACTAGAATAATGTACATAAGTTTAGGAATACAAACTTTTCTTTATGCCTCGTTATCAAACTCATGTAGTTACGGGATCATGCCAAAATGAATAAAGGTTTAGCCTTAACATACCTTATCACAATATTTTCAATCACCAAGTTGAACTCGCCTCTTCGCGCCTTAATCTAAAGTAAAGATAATAATACTATCATTAAGTTACGAAAGGTACAACTATCGAACAAGGAATGCCAAGCTTATTTTGTATTAACACGGGCAACATCTCCCCTATAATCCTTACTTCCTCCAAATTCAAGATAACACCAACAAAAAAAGAAAACAACAATATCAACATGTATGAATTATTTTCCAACCTTATCTACACCATCAAATACTACAAAACAGCCCAACACACCCTAATCTCTTCATACACAAAACGATCACCGTAGTAGTGTCAAACAACCCAAAATTGTTACGACGAATGACCAGCCCACCACCATGCATTTATATGGTGTTTCTCCAAACCCTTCCTACTCCAAAAATACATAAAACAGTAGTAAAACACACAATTCAATAGCAACACAAAACAATCCACAAAACAATCTGCTACAAGTGAATAACTCGAACTCACAGCTTCCTATCACCGTCCCGTGAGTTCTTAAATTATTGAACGATTTTCCATACATATCCAGCAGAAAAAATGGTTGAAATAGGGAAGTAAACTTACCTTATTTTTTGAATAACTCATCTCCTATCTTGGTTCTTCAAATTTAAGGTTTTTCCTCCAACTAGAACTTGAAAAGGAGAGAAATTCAATTAGGGTTTATGTGCAATTTTTGGGAGGATGTTTGCAGGGGTTTAGATATGGTTATTGTGCCCTCTTATAAATGTATTATATGAACAAAATAGGCGTTTAAGAGGTCTCTTTGGATGACCCAAACTGGCCCATTTTCGGACTCTCATTTAAGCAAGTGGGTGACACACCTACTGGTCACCTAGCAGCTTGTGCAGTCTCGCAAAAACATGTGTATCTATCTAATACGATGTCGTATTGAAAAAAAAGTTTAATGCGTTAGAAAATAAACTCATAGATCTTCAATTTGATGGGTGTAACACCCCGTAACACTAAGTATATTGGGATAAAATTGCAGTTACATTTGACTCAAATTTCCATATAACTTATGAATATAACTTGTGATGATTTTCATCGACTTTTGTTCCACTACTCGCTTGACTTCAAAACATAACAAACCACTATCATACACTAAAATAAATCATAACATAACCTCCTTATCATATTAAGCACCCTAGTCTCACCCCAAAAGTACATGTTATAACATTCCCAACTTGTCGATTTTCGACGAAACATATTTTCTTCAATATGTTTAGCTTCTAAGCCTTCAAATCCTCTTGGTACTTGGTATTCATGATCTTAAATATTCTTAAACTCCACGTTAACATGGTTAACTAAAATTTTGAACTTTTCAAAGATGATTTCATTTATGAGCTACATCAATTGACTTACGACGTACTCTTACATACGAAAACATGGGGTGTAACATCATTCCCCCCTTTGGAACATTCGTCCTCGAATGTTGACCGATGCACTTATCAGTATCATAATTATAGATCTTATGAATAATTTACTACTGTCCTTGACATTTAGGAAACTATTCTGTGAATAAATCCAAAGCCCAAGGCATTCCCCCCTTTAGGCCGATTTCTCGCACTACGACTTGTGGTCGAAATTCTTACAAACTTGTAACTGTTGCTACCTTATGCCATGCAGCCTATAAAAAATTTTCCTTGTATGTGCGTGTGACTCTTTTGTACTTTTTCCTCTTGCTTTTAGCCAATCTCTAGGCCTCACTTTGGGAACATATACTGAATAATGACAAGTTGTTCCTCTCGCTATATATAGGTGTATTGAAGTTCTTCACTCGGTACTTTGTCGAACCTACGACTGTTGCTATATCTTGTTTCGTAGCCTTATATATCTATCCTTATGTCTTTACTACATCTAGGTAGGTTATAATATAACATAACACTTACTTTAGTTTATTATTATCGATATTTGCTACCCAACTCTAGGTTACTCTCTCGGTGCTTATCCTATATGTATAAATCTAAGTCCTTTCATTCTACCTTATTACTGTTCATCTTAAGAATGTCGACCTAATCTCATCTCATACTTTGGAACTTTTATTTGCCTATTGTTGATTCACCTTAATGTTGATCTATAATCTACCACTAATAACTTGAAACCTCTTACGTAATACATTGTCCTTAGGGCTCACGTCTCATCAGGGAACAACTGAAGTTATTGCTTGATCCACCTAGGGACGATACAATACTTCATTAACCGTATTGCATAGCATCCCAATGCAATTCATCTTATGGGGGTATTCTAATCCTATGCAATTCTATGAAATCCCTTTTTCTCTAAATCATTACTCAATCGAGGCCTAAATGTCATCCACTTATCATTTATCACAATTACACCTTTATTATACTACCAGGGTATTCCCTCTTTTCCAAATGCTCCTAGTCTTAAACTCCTCCGAGTTTATTCATGTTATACAAGGCTCTCTATAACTTACGCGAACCATCAGCTTTCTTATTTTGATGGGCTTAATCCTAAGGCCATACCTATTGTCGTCACATTCTCATTCACCTTTTATTATCCTTAATCATGTATATCTAAAACCGTTTTACTCTTCCATACTTTATCTTGTGACCTACACATATCTATTTATACTACTCACAAGCTTCCTTTAACTTTCTAGCACCATAGATTTCCTTATGTTATTTTGGAACTTCAAGCGAGACATCAAATCGTCTCTAACTCTTCTTTACTCTCTTAACTAGACCTCTCGGTACTTGGAAACTATAGGCTAGAAGATATGTCACTGACGACACCAGTATTATTTGTGGATACTAAATCACGACGCTTCTAACCCTCTATCTGAAGTATGGATTATTCACAACCTTCTGCACTTTAGTTTCTCTACCTTCTTTGAATTTACCTTTCTTATCTTTAAATATTACATTGTATCTTCTGTCGCTTTCATAACCTTCCTTCCATATAGGTGGAATTCACGTCCACAACTTGAAGCTCTACTATAATACTTGCACCTCTGGTGCATACACAGTCCGGCGAGAGCTTCATACTGACTTCTCATGAGGCTGCTAATCTTCTAACTAGCTTTATCATAGAGCCGTTATAGAATATGGATGTTGTACTATATCTCTTGTACCTCTGATATTAAGAGTGATTATGCAATGTTCTTAATCACTATTTCTATAATTATCCATGTAATAATCAGACTCTTGGTTTACTTAGCTGATGTAACTCTACTTTCCTCTTCTCTCTCAGGATGTAAGTAGGCTTAAGCTATTTTCGGATCTGCGACTCAGGGTATTAGTTATTACTTTCGCCTTTGTTGGACGTTATGGAACATCCATAATATAATCCTTTAACAATTCAAGCCTTTGTCTGTGAGGGGGACTCAATTCTTTCTTTTACCTTATACCAGACTCTCCTATAGCTGTAGGAATGTCAACATATATGCTGCATGGATAATACTCAGAAATCTTAAGTGCGTTCATAATGAAACTAACTATGGTTCATTGATCGAATAATTCCTTTGGTGCCTTCTCAGTTTTCTTTAAAAGTAAGCAATTTCTTTTTCTGGTCGTTCTGCCACTTGTTGCATGAGTACTTGGCCTATCTAGTGCCCACACCTAATGGAATTTCGTGTAACTCAAATGATCTAGAATATTACTTTTGATTTTTACTTCTCGTCCCTTAGTCACGACAGGTGCCACTCTGTTATAGAGTGCATACAATGTTGTAGTGAGACTGATGTTACAAAATCATCTCCTCTTTAGGTCACTATGCTTATGTTGAAGCATATTTCCTTATTTCCTCAGCTAGTCTTTCATTGTAGCACTTAGAGAACACCATCTGAGTCATGTAAAGCTGAGAGCTTTTTACATCGTATACCCGGCGAAATTTTTGATGTACTTACTCGCCTAGAATTACCCTTAGTTACCTACCTTTGCTCCCTTTTGCTCGTATGGTTAATTCTGAACTGAAATTTTGACTATCTCCCTGTGGCACCCTCTTTTGTTTCTATAATACTTATACGGTACCTTTAACTACCCTAAATACTATCTGAATATTCTCAAGGATTACAATGTCATATCTGTGACACTGAATTTCCTGTGCTGGGTTTCGCTATGTTTATCTAGCATGATCTGCTGATTTATCAAAGACATCTTGTCTAGCCATAACTAGGCTCTTCCTGGATCAACTACTAAATACTCGTCAGTCCATGCTCATATCTATATTCTGTATAACCTCTCTTGTGTTATGTCTTTTGTCTTAACTTGACTTTTGCACTAGCTCCTAATGTATCAAGTGTCCATTCACATTTATTTATCAATAACATCCTGGTCGGGAACCCTTACTGCCTCTCCCCAACATCGTGCTTGAATAATGTTCTGGAGTCGTAATATATCTGTAGGATCTGAATAAATGCAATCTTAATCCTTTTGTCTTTTTACCGCATTCTTTCCTTACTAATCCATAGCTACTTGAACTACATAATTCTGACTTAATACCAGATTACACCGTCTTCCCCTTTAGGGGAGTACTAGCATTTAGTGCGATGAAGATTTATCTATATATGTTTTACCTCTTCATCTTTGGCATCTTTTCACGTCTTGACTCACTCTTGCTCACCTTGTGGAACCATTCTCTGCTAGGAATAACTGAATTTCTTATGGATGAGGGTGAAACCTAGTGTATCTGGCACACTTATTTCCTTAAGCTTAACTCTGCGCATAGTGCTTGCTTTAGGGGAGCGTCTTCTTGAATGACCTTTAAATGTTATCTTCCATTTTGTATTCTATCATTGCCAAAACACGATGTCTGAAATTCTAACGATGATGACTATTATCAAATCCTTCAGTCCCTAATCATGTTCGGTTTCATCTTGTTTACTAGCCCATACTAATTTTTATTATTCCTGGGGTCTAACTTAGCTTGTTGGTAATCACATGGGAGTCACCAGCTTATACTCTCTTATTTTATCAAGGCATGTCACCTCTTCTCTTTTCCTTCATTTGACTATTTACTCTGTCACCTTGTCATATTTTGATTTACCGTTATCACCCATTTATCATACCTTACTTGTAATGCTTCATTTACTCTCTTCTTATTCTTCTGCTAATATCTCTATCTATTACTTTATTATGGAAACTTCAACAAAATATTCTTTTGCTTTTAGCTCCCTTTGCTCCATCTACTGGCTATTTAGGTCGCCTAACATTCTCTCTTGACTAGGGACGGGAGCCATGCTAAGGTAAATATTTATCCCTTCTAGGATTTCACTGCCTATCTTCTTAAATTTCTGAATATTCTAGTATTCATATCTGGCTGTTATTCTAGAGTGCACCATTTGGGTGTCTCACAACGAGATCTATTACCATATATTAATTAGTTCTAACCTAGCTTATCTAATTATAATTTAACTAATGAGTGAATCAAAAAGTGAAACCATTAATTTAGTACCCATAATTATTTAAAGAACAATTTTTGTGATTTTCTTAGTAAAATGATTAAATTATGCAACTAATTATCACGAACCTAATTATGCCAAATAATAAAAGTTTTAAAATGTTTTTGTTATTATTTTGTATGTTATAAATTTTAAAAGATGAATTGTGATCATACAATGCTAATAATTCACAAATAGACACTGAAATTCAACAAAAATCCTTAAAATTAATTTACTTATCCAATTTTGTAGGAGTATTTAGTAGGTGAAAAATTACATGCTCACAGCTGCCCCTCTTTGCTCGGAAACACGAAGAGTTTTCGGGCAAAAATAAAGTGAGCAGTTATGAACAACTTTTACCTGTTCAAATACTCCATGTGAAGCGTTCTCGAAAAGTTTAACCGAACCCTGCTTCAAAGGTTGCCTACATATCCTTGGCTATAAAGAAATCAGGTCAGTGTAGTTTTGGAACTTTTGGTAGCTGGGACTACCGGGTAACTGTGATTTCACTGTTGTTGCTGCTGATTTCCTTGTTACACCGAAGCACAAAACGAAGGACTAACTAAAACCTATCAGCTGCTAAATTACAAGATTCCTATCTAAGACGTGGAAAATTTTGTGAGTTATTGTAAGGAAATTCTACATTATTTTGTTATTGAAAGCTGTGAAAAGCCGGGAGTAGTGCATCTGGAGTTATTTCAGACTAGGGAATGGATACCCTAAATCTCAAAGCAAAGTCCACTGGGGTGGCAAAATAAAATCAACTAGGGATTGTATACCCTATGCTGGAAAAGAAAAGCATCAATCAGGGAGTGTATACCCTTAATTAAAAAAGCAAAAAATCAATTAAGGAGTGTATACCCTTAATTGACATCGACTCAGGAGCGTGTGCACGCATGTCGGGAAAATAAAATCAATTAGAGAGTGTATACCCTTAATTGGAAAAGAGAAGCATCAATTAGGGAGTGTATACCCTTAATTGGAAAACAAGAGCATCAATTAGTGAGTGTATACCCTTAATTGGAAAAGAAAAGCATCAATTAGGGAGTGTATACCCTTAATTGGAAAAACAAGACATCAATTAGGGAGTGTATACCCTTAATTGGAAAAGAAAGGCATCAATTAGGGAGTTTATACCCTTAATTGGAAAAGCAAAACATCAATTAGGGAGTGTATACCCTTAATTGGCATCGACTAGGGGGCGTGTGCACCAGTGTCGGGAAAAGAAAATCAATTAGGGAGTGTATACCCTTAATTGGAAAAGAAAAGCATCAATTAGGGGGGTGTATACCCTTAATTGGAAAATAAAAGCATCAATTAGGGAGTGTATACCCTTAATTGGAAAAGTAGAACATCAATTAGGGAGTGTATACCCTTAATTGGCATCGACTAGGGAGCGTTTACATCCATGTCAGGAAAAGGAAATCAATTAGGGAGTGTATACCCTTAATTGGAAAAGAAAATCATCAATTAGGGAGTGTATACCGTTAATTAGAAAAGCAGGACATCAATTAGGGAGTGTATACCCTTAATTGGAAAAGTAGAACATCAATTAGGGAGTGTATACCTTTAATTTTAAATGAAAAACATCAATAAGGGAGTGTATACCCTTAATTGGAAAAGCAAGACATCAATTAGGGAGCGTATACCCTTAATTGGAAAATAAAGGCATCAATTAGGGAGTTTATACCCTTAATTGAAAAAGAAAAGAGTCAATTAGGGAGTGTATACCCTTAATTGGAAAATAAAAGCATTAATTAGGGAGTGTATACCCTTAATTGGCATCGACTAGGGAGCGTGTGCACCCATTTCGGGAAAAGAAAATCAATTAGGAAGTGTATACACATAATTGGCATCGACCAGGGAGTGTATACCCTTTGTCAGAAAAGGTGGAGCCAGGGTCTGAAGATCCTGTACTACATCAGGTTTGGGCTGTTTTCAACATTTGAATGAATGCGTGAAAGGATTTTGGAGAAAACTTCTCTTTTGGAGTTGTTGTTGCAGAGCTGCTTTTAGCTCTTGCGCCTTTTCTCTTTGTTGCACCTTCTTTTTGCACGGTTTCTTTTGAGTTGCACATGTTTCTTATTTCAACAAAGAATAATTTGTCAGTTTGAAATGGTGGTTGGTTTTGCGGCCTTGATTATTTCAACTGTTTGATCTCGGCTCTTTTGACGAAGATCTCAACCGCTTGCTTGCTTGCTGGGGATTGGGTTTCATTTTCAAATCCAGGGACCTTGGCTTTCCAGCTTTTGTTGTGGTGATCGGTCAGTTGAGACTCGATATTTCCAATTCATTCTACCTTTGTAGGCCTTTCACTTGCCTTTGTTTTGGATTTCCGGAGTATCGGGGGGAATTTTTCCCCCTCAAACTCTGCTTCATCAGTTAGTCTCGTGGGACTTAAACTTTCCAACTCTATTTCACCTTCATTGGCCTTTTATTTCTGATTTTCCTTCCATTTTACTTTAAAGCATTTGGAGCATTTCGGCTTTTCAATCTTTTCCAAGGGGGTTAGCCACGTGGGACTTAACCTTTCACTTCAATGGCCTTTATAGGCATTTCGATTTGATCTTCTCCCTTCAAGAGTTGTGTTTAAAGCATCGACCGTTGCAGCCAGTCATGATTGACTTGATGACCCTGATGAGGCTTAGTGCCCTTTGCATGTTGGCTTGCGTTAAACGAGAATCCTGTAAATCAGTTTTGCCATCTTTTCATTGTTTTACCTTAGAAACAGAGTTAGATTGAAAGGGATTGAAAGAGAATAACAAAGAAATGGAGACAATGAATTTTGACAAGAAATATCCCTTTAGGGGAAGAGAAGAAGGACTTATCTGGAGTGTACGCGACCTTCAATGAACATGACATGCATTTTGGACTGGATGCCTGATCTATATAAACCCTTGACTCTCAGAAATTCCTCACAACTTTTAACTCGAGATCGAGAAACCTTGCCCTAGACCATGTCGATATCAGTAAACAAATCACCCTCTTTTCGATTAGCGGTGCCCTTTTCGGGTTTTCACCGACTAACGTCTCTCATTTCTCTTCTCGCCATCGCCCTGTTGTGTTCTTTGCGAGTTTTCACTAACAAGACTCTCTGATTTTTAATTTCTCTACTCGCCATTGCCTTATGGTGCCCGTGTGGTTTTTCACCGATAAGACTCTCATTTTAATTTCTCTGCTCGCTCCTGTTCGATCCAAATAGCTGTATCTTCTAATTTTGACTTTCCTTCGCCGATCAATCAGAAGGACTTGAACATGATTTGGGGGTAAAAAGAATTTGAATTGAATTACAACTTTGGAACTTTTCAGGTGAATCATTGCCGAATCTCAACACTTGCCCCAACATAAATTCTTGGGGAAATGTGGATCTTTATTTTGGTGTGAATGAACCCCAGGGAGAGGCTGCCTACGTATCCTTTCGGAATCAAGTCGAACGTAGTTCACGAAAACATTTTGTTTTGATTTTTTTTTTATACTTTCGGATTCCAAAGAGGGTAATCAAAGAAGGGTAACTAGATCAAAGGGTTTGCAAAAGGGTTAATGGTGTTTGGGTAACGAGAATGAAAGCCTTCGTCATCTCAATCGGAGGACATTTAATACTATATGGAGGATCAAACGTAGTACCTTTTGACTGCATCTGCATTGACAGCCGTTTCGGGGTCATTTCCTTCGATGTCCCCCAGGTATAACGCTCCTTTTGGTAGAAATTTCCTTATGATGTATGGACCTTTCTAATTCAGGGCGAATTTTCCTTTCGCCTCTTCGTGGTGCGGGAGGATACGTCTTAAGACAAGTTTCCCCACTTCGAAGTTCATAGGTCGCACTTTCTTGTTGTAAGCGCGGTCCATTCTTTGTTGGTACAACTGCCTGTGGCATACTGCGGCCATCGTTTTCTCATCAATCAGAGTTAATTGTTCCAGTCGGGTTTTGACCCATTCATCATCCTCAATTTCTTCTTTGACAATAATCCGAAGGGAAGAAGTTTCAATTTCTGCGGGTATTACGGCTTCAGTGCCATAAACCAATAGGTAAGGAGTAGCCCCAACCGACGTGCGCACGGTCGTGCGATATCCCAACAATGCAAAAGGCAGCTTCTCGTTCCATTGCCTGGATGTTTGGATCATTTTCCTGAGAATTTTCTTGATGTTTTTGTTTGCTGCTTCAACGGCGCCATTGGCTTTGGGCCGGTAAGGGGCGGAGTTACGGTGTGTGATTTGGAACTATTCACATACCTCCCTCATCAAGTTACTGTTCAGATTCGCGACATTGTCGGTAATGATAGTTTTTGGGATACCAAAACGATAGATGATATTAGAATGCACGAAATCCACCACTGCTTTCTTAGTGACAGCTTTGAACGTGACTGCCTCGACCTATTTTGTGAGATAGTCGATAGCAACTAAGATGAATCTATGCCCGTTTGAGGCCCTTGGCTCGATTGGCCCGATGACATCCATTTCCCAGGCAACAAACGGCTAGGGTGCTGACATAGGATGCCGTTCTGATGGTGGTGCATGGATTAAGTCGCCATGTATTTGACACTTATGGCACTTCCGGACGAAACCGAAACAATCTTTCTCCATGATCATCCAATAATATCCAGCCCGCAAGATTTTCTTTGCGAGGACGTACACGTTCATGTAGGGACCACATACTCCTGAATGCACCTCGCTCATAATCCTTTCGGCTTCTTTGGCGTCTACACATCTTAATAGATTTAGATCGGGAGTCCTTTTATACAGTACTTCTCCACTTAGAAAGAAACTGCTGGAGAGCCTTCGGATGGTTCTCTTTTGGTCTTCGTTGGCCTGCTCTGAATATTCTTTTGTCTTCAAGAATCTTTTGTTATCATGATACCATGGTTGGATGTCGGGTTCTACTTCGACCGTGTTGCAATAACCATGATTTTCCTTGATTTGAATCTCCAACGGGTCGATGTGAACATTACCCGGATATGGAAACATCGCAACTATGATAGCCAGCGCATCGGCTAACTCATTGTGGCACCGAGGAATATATCTGAACTCTACAGCTTTGAATCATTTGCTAAGATCTTCCACATGTTGTTTGTAGGGAATGAGCTTAACATCTGAGTTTCCCACTCTCCCTGAGCCCTGCTTGATGATCAAATCGGAATCCCCCATGATCAATAATACTCCTACATCCATGTCAATGGCCATGTTCATCCCATTATACAAGCTTCATATTCAGCAGTATTAACGGAGGCGGGCCGTGGCGGGGTAGTGTTGTCCTGTGGGTGAAATCAAGATTGCCCCTACCCCAACACTTTTTGCATTGACTGCTCCATCAAAGAAAATTTTCGAGGTGTCAGTTTCCTCTGTGATTACTTCGACAGAATTGACTTCCTCATCTGGAAAATAAGTGCTCAAAGGTTGGTATTCATCATCAACCATATTCTCAGCTAAATGATCGGCCAAGGCTTGAGCTTTCATAGTTGTGCGGGTGACATAGACAATGTCGAATTCTGTGAGCAGGATTTGCCATTTTGCTAATCTCCTGGTGGGCATTGGCTTTTGGAATATGTACTTCAATGGATCCAGCCTAGTGATGAGGTAGGTGGTATAAGCCAACGAATAATGTCGGAGCTTCTGAGCAACCCAAGTTAGAGCGCACCAAGTTCTTTCTAATAGAGTATACTTGGCTTCGTAACTCGTGAAATTCTTGCTCAAGTAATATATGGCCTGCTCTTTCTTCCTGGTTGCATCATGCTGCCCGAGAACGCACCCGAAGGAATTTTATAACACCGTCAGGTATAAGAACAAAGGTCTCCCTGGTTCCGGGGGGACTAGCACTGGCGGATTCGACAGATATTCTTTGATCTTGTCAAAAGCGTCCTGGCATTCGTCTATCCATTTGATGGCTGCATCTTTCTTTAACAACTTGAATATAGGCTCACATGTGGATGTCAATTGAGCGATGAACCTGCTGATGTAATTCAACCTACCCAGAAGACTCATGACCTCTTTCTTGGTTCTTGGAGGTGGGAGATCCCTAATAGATTTTATCTTTGTCGGGTCCAGCTCGATGCCCCGTTGACTGACTATAAACCCCAGTAATTTTCCAAATGGAACTTCGAAAGCACATTTGGCTGGGTTTAATTTCAGATCATATTTACGCAGGTGTTCGAAGAATTTCCTCAAATGCTGCACATGGTCACCTTGTGTCCTGGATTTAGTAATCACATCATCCATGTACACCTCAATCTCCTGATGCATCATGTCGTGGAATATGGCGGTCATGTCCCTCATATAAGTTGCCCCAACATTCTTCAAACCGAATGGCATGACCCGGTAACAGTAGGTTCCCCAGGGTGTAGTGAAGGCTGTCTTTTCTACATCCTCTTCATCCATCAATACCTGGTGATATCCAGCATAGCAATCAACTAAAGACTGTACCTCATGTTTGGCACAATTGTCAACTAGGATATGTATGTTTGGCAGTGGAAAGTTATCTTTGGGACTCGCTTTATCCAAATCTCGGTAGTCGACACATACTCGGACCTTTTCGTCCTTCTTAGGTACCAGAACCACATTGGCCAGCCAGGTGGTGTATTAGACCACTCGGATTACTCCAGCTTTTAGTTGTTTAGCAACCCCTTCTTTGATTTTGTCACTCATGTCTGTTTTAAATTTCCTTTGCTTTTGTTGGACAGGTGGATAACCGGGGTAGGTCGGCAATTTTTGTACCACCAAGTCCACACTTAGTCCGGGCATGTCGTCATAAGACCAAGCAAACACGTCTTTGAATTCAAATAGGAGTTGAATCAAGGCCTCCCTAGTTCTTTCATTCGTGTGGACGCTTATCATAGTCCTCGAACCTCCTCTACATTACCCAAGTTAACGGGTTCTGTTTTGCTTAAGTTTGGCTTAGGCTTATTCTCGAATTGTTCCAATTCTCGATTTATTTCCCTAAAAGCCTCTTCTTTATCATATTCCGATTCTTGATTCATTATTTCGAGGTTAGACAACGTATTAAGATCAGAGCATGAAGTGCGCAAGCATGTCATGTTTTTTAAGGCCGCATTATTAGGACTGAAAAAATAAGAAAAATAAACAAAAATCAAACAGAATAATAGACGATGAAATTTTGATTTCATTTCATTGAATTTTAACATATGAGGGTTTACATCGGAATTCAAAAGGAAAGAAATTAAAAAAACTTGAGTTACACCCTGAAATAACTGATAGTGCAGGAAAGATGGCAAAACTGAACTACCGGGACTCCTGCCTGACAGGGAATTGAGTAACCTCTGCGGTGCTTGATCCTTCTCCTGGTTGAACCATGTTAGTTTCATACATCATCTGTTTCATGGCTCCGCATATTTCTTCAATTTCTTCAGCCGTGAAAGCCTCCTCCTCTTCCTCTACGTATTTTGGCTTGATGAATGATTGGGTGATGTGCGGGATTGGGCTGAGGCAATACCCAACCATCTTTCTTACGTTGATCAGCCCATTGTTCATCATCGAGAGTAGCTTGAAACCCTATGCCGAAGAAATTCTTACTGGTAGGCAAGGTGATAGGTTCTTTAATGCCTTGCAAGGACACCCCGAGCACTTTTCCAGGTGTGTACCCATGTTTAATCATGTCGCTAGCGACCATAATTTATGCGTTTGATAGGAAGGGTTGAGGGAACGGGGTTCCTTCCTCATATTGGACCGCAAACACAATCTCGAAAGCCTGGTAGACTATGTGATCGCTGCCTTCTCTTGCTTCCAGGCATGGGACTGATGGGTCCCTGTAAATAGATTGCTCGTCCTCTCCATGGACCATAATTTCCTAGTCTTCATACTCGAACTTAACCATCTGGTGGAGAGTCGATGGCACTGCACCCGCTACATGGATCCAAGGCCTTCCCAGGAGATAATTGTAGGAAGTATCCATATCCATGACCTGGTATGTCACTTCAAAATCTACAAGGCCGATTGTCAAGACCAAATCAATCTCCCCGATTGTGTCTCTCTTGATGCCATCGAATGCGCGGACGTACACATTGTTGGGCCTAATTCTCTCAGTCCCAATCTCCATTCTTTGTAGGGTCGAGAGAGGGAAAATATCAACCCCAGATCCGCCGTCCACCATAACTCCTTTCACATAGTACCCTTCACATTTAACAGTTAGGTGGAGAACTTTGTTATGGGAAGCCCCTTCTGGAGGCAAGTCATTTTTGCTAAATGAGATCTGGTTGACTTCGAAAAATCGTTCCGCCATTCTTTCCATTTGCTCAACTGTGGTCTCGGCCGGAACATATGCTTCATTAAGTGTTTTGATTAGGATTTTCTGATGCTCGTTTGAACTTATCATCAAGGATAGAAGTGATAACTGAGTGGGGGACTTTGTGAGCTGCTCAATTACGGTGTATTAAGAGTTTTTCATATTTTGGAAGAATTCTTCTGCCTCTCCGGTACTGATCGACTTCTTAGGCGGAAAGCGTTTCTGCTTGCTTTTGTTCAGTTCTTCAAGGTTGAGGTATTTCTCTGATGAGTTTATCTCACTTGTTTCCCCAGTAATTTCTTTTCCTCTGTACGTCACCACCATCTTGTTGTATTTCCAGGGGACGACATTAAAATTCTTCAGGGGAGTCCGCGACACGCGGCTAATAACCACGGGCTCATTCAGCCTTGGTGAAATTATTTGCCCCCGCGCAACATACGTCCTCTTTGGCACGTACATTTTTGGGCCGTTCATCGTTTCTTTGTTGAATTGTAACCTTCTAGGAGGACTTAACACACTTTGTTCCTTCCTAGGTGCCTTGGGGACGTAAAGAACTGCGTCTTTAGAGTGTCCCATATTTGTCTTGGCTTCAGCCTTCCCCGTGGCCTGGGGGACAGGGTTACTCTTCTTCATTTCCTTGACTGGTTAGGGTGTCGCCTTGGGCTTTTTATCCACATATGCGATGGCGATGATAGCTTTTAAAGCTGGATCAAAATCCTGGTCTTCACAAATCATGCCAATGACGGGCCCATTATTGTGAGTGGGAAATGGATTGTTCGTCACATTCGGAGACTCTTCATCCCTTCACACCCCCTTCTTTTCTTCTATAAGGCTTTCCACAGCCCGTTTGAGGGTCCAACAATCCTCCGTGTCGTGCCCTTCTGCTCCGGAATGGTAGGCACAATCCCTGCTTGTATGACGCTGATGTTGGGTTTTGCCTGGTCGGAGGTACAGGCTGCAGAAGCCCAATCTGTACTAACTTTGGGAAAAGGCTTGAATATGGATCACTGATGGGAGTGAAGTCAGGTCTCCTCGGTGGTTCACGGGGGTAGGTGTTGTATGGATAGTTGTTTTGAGGAGGGCGTGGATTATAGGGAGCTGGTGGAAAATGGTTATTTCTTGGAGGTGGAGCTTTGTTCTGGTTGTATTGTTGTTGCGGCCTGGGATGCGGCTGAGCGTTCATCACCGCATAAGGAAAAGGGGAAGTAGTATAAGTTACGTCTTGGTGAGGATAGTAATGTTGGGAAGCTTTGGGAAATGGACGTGGGTATTGCCGAGAATTCCTGACATCGGAAGCCATCATGGCCCCTTCTTCTTTCTTCTTTCTGTCGGTTGCACTCCCGGATCTGCTTTAGATGGACTGAGAGGTTGCTCTTATGGCAGATTGGCTCAGGATACGACCGGTTTTTAGACCATTCTCAACTATTTCTCCAATTTTGATTGCTTCCGCAAATGGTTTTCCCATGGCGGACATCATATTTTGGAGTAATCAGCTTCCAATGCTTGTAGAAAGACACTGACCATTTCAGCCTCATCCATCGGATGTTTGACCTTGGAGGCCTACTCACGCCACTTAATAGCGTACTCTCTGAAGCTTACTGAGGATTTCTTTTTGAGATTGGATAAAGAGTTCCTATCGGGAGCGATATCCACGTTGTATTGGAATTGTCGAACAAAGTCCCGTGCCAGGTCATTCCATATGTGCCAGCGGGATATATCCTGGTCCATGTACCATTCTGATGAAATCCTTGTCAAGTTTTCTCCGAAATATTCCATGAGAAGTTCCTCTTTCCCACCTGCTCCTCGGAGATGGTTGCAATACTTTTCAGATTAGCTATGGGGTCCCCATGCCCGTCATATTTTTCGAACTTGGGGGTTTTAAACCCGAGAGGCAAGTGGACGTGCGAGAACATGCACAAGTTTGCATAGGAGACACTTTTCTGCCCGCTCAGCCCCTGTATATTCTTGAGGCTCTGCTCAATACTCTTCATTTTCCGAGCCATTTTTTCATGGTCGAGGCTTTTCTTATCTTGTCCCAAAGTGACCTCATACTGAGGTTGTTGGGGGTATGAATTAGGAGTAACATGAGTGGTATCCGGATGGACGGATGACGTTTGGAATGTGAATGCTGGTGGCTCGAAGCTTGGCCCAGAGATAGTCGGTGGCGCCGTGGCAGAGATTGGTGGTGCGGTGAAGATGTTGGAAGACACACCGGAAAACAGGGCCTGGGGCCGAACCTCAGAAGACCTTCCGGCAAAGTGAGCCGACATAGTTGAATATCCAAACAGCGTGGCTGGGTAACTTATAGGGATGTTGGAGGTCCCTCCTGTCCTGGGAATTATCTCTGGGAAACCCGGGATGGTACTGGGCGGTTCCCTACCATTGGACCATGCGTCCCACATTTCCAGCATGCGGCAACGCAGAGTCCTGTTCTCTTCAACTGTTGCTGACTCAAATGTTGGGATGGCTGGATTCAGGTCTTCCACGGAATAGTTGACGATTGATAAGTGACTTTCGGATGTCATTTCTATTCTCCCTTTTGATCTAGTGAAGTAAGGATGGGAAGCCAGGTTACCGCAAAACCAACCACCTAAAAACACCATGAAGTAGAACCAACAAAACGTTAGGTTGAAGAATTTATCACATAGGGAATCACACATTTGGGGTATGCAATCCACCTAGGCAATTAAATGCTTTCTATATGTTTTGCAACAGTTGTGTAATTCATCCCGGCTTTATTTGTCGGTTTTGAACTTTTCCCTTTTCTTTGTCATTTTATCACTCTTTTCCTTCTTTTTGTTATTATTTTTCGCTCTTTTATTCCTTACTCGATTTCCTTTCTTAAGGTTATGATCGAATCCTTTGTGGATTGCCTACGTATCATGGCGCCGCTTGAATCAGATCATCACGTAGTTCAAGGGATAAATCTGAGGGAAATAAATATTTTTCTAAAACTTTCATTCATTAGAAAATAAATACTTCTGATTACAAAAATTTTTAGCCCACTTTTGGAAATTTAAAATTACAAAACAGACTCAACACATGCTTTTCTTGGAAATGTAAAAGCTACAGTGGACTTACACAAGAAAACAAAATACTGACTCGAGAAAACATCAAGAGTCATCAGTGCTTCCAATGCTCCAGGGACTAGCGGGGCATCATTCGGCCTTGCCATGGGCCTGCGTACCATATCTTGCTGGAGGCGGCATAGGTCATCCATTATCTTGTGGACGAAGATCATTACCGCTGAGAAGAATGTGGTCCGAGTCATATCTTCGCATTCCTGGCATTTGGTTACAATGTAATCAGCTATATCTCAGACCCTTTGCCTGATGATAGCTTTTTCCTGAAGTAGACGCCTGATCTGCTGGGATCTTGCCTCTAAAACATGGGCGTCGTCGTGACTCTACTATTGCCATTGTTGCAATTCATATTCTAACTGAGCTATCATGGCGTAGCACTGTTCCCTTTCTGCCTTAAATCTTTTTTCTTGCTTGGCCATTTCTTTTTCATAGGTGGCCATCATTTCTTTTAAGCCCATAACTTCTTGGTCATGCTTTCTCTTTATTTTTTGCACGAATTCTGCTCTTTCTTCTGCATTCTTTGCCAATTTTTCTCGAACTTAGGTCAAATCCTCTTTGACTTTGTCCAGGTCATCACCATAGCTACACAACTTTTTCCTGAGGCTGGTGACAAGTCTTTCGTCAGCTCTTCTTCTCTCAGGGTTTTTAATGGCTATCCTCATTTTCTGGATCTGAGCCCGAAGGGCCTCATTTTCTTTGTTCAACCAGATTCTTTCCTCTTCGGCTGCAGCAGTTTGTAAAGTGTTTTCAAATTTGAGCTCCCTGATCTGGGCCTCCAGTTTACTTATTGTAGCCCGTAGTTGTTTTCCTTCTCTAACCAAACCCAGTGTTCTTGTGTCCGCTCAGTAAAATACTGCACGTGAGGTCTTTTCGCAGGTCGCTCCGGTTCTTGGTGGTCTCT
Organism: Nicotiana knightiana; assembly: GCA_005239525.1. Lineage (NCBI taxonomy): Eukaryota > Viridiplantae > Streptophyta > Magnoliopsida > Solanales > Solanaceae > Nicotiana > Nicotiana knightiana. The sequence continues at coordinate 15,049 of ML372846.1, read as the reverse complement.
ACCTCTTCTGCCATACTAAGAAGTGTAGGCGGGCTCCACTTCCCCCTTGGATAAATTTCTTACCCGAGTCTGAGGTTCTAAAAATCTGCACTGGTTCCAGATCTGACAGACCCTGTCTTCAGGAAATGCAACTCTTGGACATAACTCAATGGCTTGTTGGCTTAAGTCCTCATCATGTGGAACACCCTGTTGTCTTCCCAACTGCCGTAAGACCCGATGCAAGGCATATGGCTGAATGCTTCGCAGACCCATTAACAAAAGATAGCACACCTCAGCAGACATATTGATAACCTCACTGACAGGGAGCCCCCGAATGTCCACTCGATTCGGTCGACAGTCAATGAACTCAAATGTGAGTGCCAGGCCTCTGTACCCTCAGGAAATTTGTGGCCCTCTACCCGAGTACCATGTTCTTCGATACAATTCAAACCGGTGAAGCCGTAGTTCATGTAGCCTGGGCGGTCACAGAGGTGCTCGATCATCCAGATCTGTAGGAGCAGATTGCACCCTTCAAAGAATTTTCCTCCAGACTGGCAAATTGTCAAGGTGCAGTAAATCTCAGCTAAAACCATTGGTATAAAGGTGCATTGGACTTTTTTATCATGAAATCTGCCATCCCCACCAGTTCGATATCTATGAGTCCGTCACTCCTTGGGCAGATTAAGGTGCCCAAGAATGCTACCACGAAAGCTAGCCCCTGGCGGGCTTCCCATTTAGCCTGGTTCTTGTGAGTTAGACCAGTTTTGTCCACTTCATAACCCCGAGGATCTCCATAACGTTTGTACATAAAATAGAAAGTGCAGAACCCTTCGGATAGGTGTGGGTCTTGGACGTCTCGACTAATGTTCAATAGATCCAAGAACTTATGTGGAGTTACCACTCTGGGTGCCGCCGGATACCGACTTCTAAGATTGTCATCGAGACCGGAATACCTTGCTATTTCCTCTAGCGTTGGTGTCAAATCAAAGTCTGAAAAGTGGAACATGTTGTGGGTGGGATCCCTAAACGATACTAGAGCTTCGACGATGTCCAACCTTGGCTTGATTTTTAGAAGACCAGTAAGTCCTCCTAAAGCTTTTACAGTAGACTTTCTACTAACTTCCCCCAAGTCGCTCCACCACATATGGAGTCCCAAGGGAATTTCCTCGACGGTCTTAAAGGGAATGTTATCAACTGTATTCATCCTGCACATTTTGTATAAATATTTTGATCAAGAAAGCCATAAATATTTTGACCAAATGCGAAAAAGTGTTATTTTTTGCAAAAAGTTTTTTATTAAAGAAAATGGACCATCTTTGCGAATACGGACCTTCAATACTTCGGGTAGGAAGTTTTTAGGGTTGTGTTTGCTAGTTAGGTCAAAATTTGGAAAGAAAACAAAATCACAGGCGGCTATTTTTTTGTAAAAATAACCTTTCGGTGCCCCGTTTGGGCAATTTGGCTATTTATGCAAGAATGGCGTCACCTAATTTTATTTAGGACCATATCTTTTGATTTTGAAAAACAAAGTTGGACCCGATGAGGGTTGCCTACGTATCCCACACCGGTGAGAATCTAACAGGGCATAGTTCGGAAAACTCTTGATTGATTAAAAATATACACCTACTCACTTTGTTTTGAAATATTATTTTCCTTCTTCAGAAATTTCGGCAGGGTTTCGGGACATTTCAAATACAGGGATTTTCAAAACAAGGTGAATTTTTTATTCTACCTCACTCTTGTTTTTTCTGTTTGTTTTTATTTTCTAGCCAGTCAACACACAAGCCGAAACAAATAAATGCACACGTAGCAGGTAAGATGCATCAGGATAGTCTTCTATTTCGGGTACACCTGTCCTAGACGGACCCAACCCCTGTGTTGAGTCCCCTAAGTCAAATGCGCATGATGCAAATAAGCGTTCCTACTAGGGATCCATCATGAGGTTTTGTTATTCTAAGTTTGAATCCTGGGGTTTTGTTCTACCAGGCTTACCCGAGCGGACAGCTCGAGCCGAGGTCGGGGTAGCGTACCGGGAATACAGAAGCTTCACCGGCTTTGCAAATTGTCCGTACCTCGTTCTAGAATTTGGATATGACTCTAACAGAAAATAAGTCATATGAAGTTCACACTTCCCAGATGATTCAGAATACTCAGAGAGAAGGGGGTTTCAACACAGTTTATATGCAATTCAGATAAATATTGAAGCGGTAAATGCGGAAATTAGCACATCGAGTTTAACATGTAAAATCAGAAAATGAAATCCAAACATAACAGTTATATAAGCTCTAATTCTTGAACCTTGAAATTCAGATAAATATTGAAGCGGTAAATGCGGCAATTAGCACATCGAGTTTAACATGTAAAATCAGATAATGAAATCCAAACATAACAGTTATATAAGCTCTAATTCTTGAACCTTGAACCAGAGATTCTGGGTTCGATCCCCAGCAGAGTTTCCAGAGCTGTCACACCTCCTTTTTCACTACCCCCGGATTAATGAAGAGTAATAAGGGAGTTTTTCCAATTAAAGTGACATTTCCTCGGTTTGTAATTTTAAAATAAAACGGTGTCCCGGAGCATCGTCAAAAATTTGGGTGGCGACTCTGAAAAACAATAATAAAATCCCAAATCCGAATAATGTCACTTTAATTGGAAAAACTCCCTTATTACCCTTCATTAATCCGGGGGTAGTGAAAAAGGAGGTGTGACACTAGTGGTTATACAGTGCATGATGAGATTAGTTAAGTTTGGAGGGAAGTTAAAAAATCTTCGAGATTTGTGAATAAAGGACAACTCCAACCTATCAAATGGTTTTTCAAGGTCAAGCTTAATGATCATGTCGAACTTCTTTTTTTTTAGAACGATTTAGGTGATGCATAATCTCTTGATTATGATAGCATTATCACTAGCTTTTCTATTTTTGATAAAACTAGATTGCATGGGGCTAATGAGGTATGGAAGGAATGGATTCAGCCTATTTGCAATGATTTTTGTTATAACTTTGTACGCATGTTACAAAGACCAATTGGTCTAAAATTCTTGAGATTGTTAGCATTTTGGAAATTTGGGATGAGGCAGATGAGTGTTTCGTTGGTTTCCCGGGGTAGTTTTTGGGTATAAAAAGTATTGTGACAAAATTCTGAAAAAGAATTTCACACTATGTGCCTGTATTTCTAGTAGAAAAATGGGTGGATTCCATCAGGTCCAGGCGCCTTATAGGGTTTGAAAGAGAAAAGTGCTTTAGATATTTCTAAATTGGTGAGAGGGTTATCAAGGCTATTGAGATTGATAGTGCTACCAGTGAAGGGAGTGTTATTTGTATTAGGATTAAGAGAGTATTGATTAGTTATGGAGAATGCTTTCATAAAAAAGGATAGGGTGTGATCTAATATTTTGTTGGGGTCAGAAATCCAACTACCATCATCCTTTATGAAATGAGTAATGGTATTTTGACGCTTTCTATTAGAGGCTATGATATGGTAATATTTAGTGTTGGCGTCACCTTTGTTAATCCAGTTGATTCTAGATCTCAGTCTCCAAAGTCATGTTCCATGTGGAGGATATTATTATATTCTAGTTGGAGATTGGATTCCAGGTTTTGAAGAAAATCACTGTGTTGGTAATGGGGAGAGCATTGAATACCGTTTAGCCTAACTAGGATTTTTTTCTTCCTTTTGAAAATATCTCCAAATGTATTCTTTTTCCACTGGATAACCAAGTCTTTAAAATATTTATGGGCACCTATAAAATAAGAATTTATCCAAGATTTTTCCACAATATTAATAAAGTCCGGGTCCCTGACGAAAGGGCTTCTCAATGTGATATATATTTCTAGGTCTAAGATTAATTAAAAGAGGGTTATGATCCGAATGGGTCTTAGGTAAGTGGCTAACCACTGCCTTAGGGAATAAGGAAATCTATTTTTCATTTACAAAAATCCTGTCAAGTCGTTCCATAACTAGACCCTTAGAATTTTTTCTATGGTTAGACCAAGTATATATACATCCCTTATAACCTAAGTTAATTAGATTACAAAGGTTTACACTATTCCAAATAGAGTTAATACAATTACGGTTTATAGGGTTGCCACCAAATTTATCATTTGAGCTAAGGATGTCATTGAAGTCCCCCCCAAGTAACCAAGGACCAGTGTAGTTTTTACTAATATTTTCTATGGTGTTCCATATGTTATAGTGTTTAGAAAGTTTGGTACTAGCATAGATGGAAGAAAATAACCAAGTAGTATGATTAGAGAGTACCTCAATAGTAGCATGGATATCTTGGTTGTTTCTAACAAAATCATGCACCTTTACCAATCTAGCATCCCAAAGAAGAACAATACCACCTAACTGCCCATCGCTAGGAATTTCGATCATTTGAGAAAAATTAAAATCACAAGGAGTGACATATGATTCTCCATCCTAGTTTCAAGCAAAGTAACCATGCAAGGACGATTGGTATCTAGCATTTCCCAAAAATTAACTCTAAAATTATCATTGTTTCCACCACGTATGTTCCATATGAGTACATTTGCTGGCCTAAACATTGATGCTAGATTGTTTGTTGGCCCATTGACCTCTAGGCATGTGGCATTGGGTTCCTCCTCATCTATGGGACTAGGATCATGCATGATTCCCTACTGTTGGATCTTATGGGGGTCTCACATCCATTGTGAATTTGGACAGGGTTGGGGGCAGCTCAGGACATATCTCTTCTCCCTTTGGTCGCTGAACAAATAGACCTTTACTTCGTTGAGCCTTGAAAATTCTAGGACTGGACCATACCCCAGTAGGTTTATTTCTCCTTCCTCCTCTATGAGGTTGTCTTCTGGTTCTTGTGCATTGGGAGGTGTTGGGGCTTGATGGGTGATTGTAGGCTTTTGTGGTGGAGCAGCAGAGTTTAGAGGGTGAGATGGGGTTTCTAGGGGGGGGGGGGGGGCAACTTTTGG
>ML372842.1:12399-39638 GCA_005239525.1 Nicotiana knightiana | reverse complement strand
TATTTTCTGTTTCTTCTAACAGTTCTTCTGATTTTCTGAGTTTTAACACAGAAGCGAGAACAACCCCTACCAGGCTGTTTCCGAGAATTCCATTTGATCCAGGAGGAGATATTCACCATTTTCATACCCTTGAGGACAAGGGTGCTTGGAACTGATGGGTATTGATACATCCAAATCTTGAAAGCTAAGATACAAGTGAAGATGCGCCGGAATTGGAGTATTTGAGAAGTTGTAAGTTTAGTTAGTTGGTAGGAGCACTTGGTTAACTCTTGGTTAGTTACATGCCATGTGAAGCAATTAGCTCACTGGGACTCTCATTCTGTTCTTCTATAAATCCTTTGTACAAACAGTTACACTTTAGTCAGTGAGTATACAATTTCCTTTGGATCATAATATAATCTCTTCCTCTTGAGCTGAATTCTCGGAATGTCATATTCCCTGAGCAGTTCTTTTCCTTGTCAAGCTATTGAGCTTCTGAAGTTTTTCCCCATGTCTTCTTGTTCGATTATTTGTATCAGCTACTAGTAACCAGGAACGCCAATTCCAAGATTGCGTTTTGGAATATAGCATTTTTCTCTGTTGAAAGCAAGTTATGGTGCATAACATCTCAAATCGTGCATTGCATAGCTGTAATATGGTGGTGTGGGCTTCTATTTATCTCCAAGTCATTTGATGTATGCTTCCTTGAAAGACAGTGAAGTATCTTATTTGTTGCTCCTATTAGCACTTTGGTAGTTCTCTTTGACCTCTTCCGTTAATTCCAAAGAATCTTGCTGAACTAAACGACATCAGTTTCTTTTTCAGGAAATCGTCAATTCCTGAAACTTGACGCGTCAATAAATAGAAATACTCAGAAGGAGGAAGTCTCTTTGTTACTCTCCATTTAACCTAGGAATCCTATAGGAAGAGGGTTTTGCATGGCTTTCTCCGCATCAACTTGTCTTTTAAGTATGAGTTGAAATGACATCAATTCATTCTTTTGTTATCAAGCTGCTGATGCTTTTTATGTGTATAACAGTATTCAGTGTTCAAGTGTCATGTCAACTATGTGACTGATTAACTTTCTTATTCGCAAACTGCAGCATACATCTGGCTACTGTCATACTGGGATGCAGCTTATTGGAGTGGTTTGACACTCAGGGGCGAAGCTACACTCTGGTAAGGGTGGTCAATTCGTCGGAAAATTACACTGCGTACATACGTAAAATATTAGATCTTAAGAGGTATATAACATAAGCTGAACACCTTTTGTCAGGGATTTGTTTTGCTTCTTTTACGTTTGAGTAGCCTTGGGGAAATTCCTGGTGTCGCTACTGTAATGACACTGTCATTTATTAAGATACTTTTTCAATGCGTTTGATTTGCTGATGTCTGTGCTCAAACAACATTAGAAGTATCTAAGCTGAATAATATTTTTCTCTTGTTTCTGAATGAAAGGGCTCTAAATCTTTTTGACTTCCAGATGTCTGAGAAAGAAAGTCTTCCTTAGGTGAGGAGTGAGCTGTAACTATTTGGCTTTAGTCCTCTCTCATTAATTGTGCAGGAATTTTCACAATGAATCCTACATTGGGATATAAAAAGAATATAGTTGTTTGATAAATTGATTTTGAAACAATTTATCCAGCCACATCTTCTGTATGCTGTAAGAGAATTCATTTAAGCATCTTTTAGTAAAGGGGTAAAAGTAGTATATTATCCTCTGCATTCTGGTGCAGAACTCTTGGAATGGATTAATCCATCTAGGACTTGCCTTTTTAATGAACTAACACTCTCTTTGACTTCTTACCGAGTGTCACAGTGTCACTGACAGCTGTTGTTCGAACTCTCCGAAAATGTCGCCGGGTGTGTGTCGGATCCTCCAAAATTAGTCCATTATTTAAGGATCCAACACGGATGCGGCAATATTTTGGAGAGTCCGTGCAACATAGACTCACAGATTTCTGCTGTTTAAAATCTTATACTCATGTTTATGATATTACTGCAAGGTACCATATGGATTACAAAAAGCCCTGAAGGTAAGGATGAAATGCTTAGTAAATACTTGTTGCACAGTGTCCGATGTGCAGAGGAGAAGTGGTAAAGCATCCTTTGAGTGTATTAGAAGACTTTTCTTGATTTATAGCTGTGGACGGAATTTTTTCTCAAGGCACAGGAGTACATAGGTTAAAGCATCCTTTCCAGCTAAACACAGAGAGAAACTAAACTTCCCTCTCTTAGTATTTACTGATCTTTAAAGCTAAGAAAATACTGACTGCAACGTTATCTTGCCCCTGCTGCATAGCTTTTCTATGGTTCTGACAACAGGGTGGTCTCTTTATGTTTTTTCTCCAACTATTTTTCACTATCTGTTGTAAATAAACGAGGGCACAATTTTTAATTTGAAGGCAAGGTGATCTTTGTCCAGATTTTATTCAAAATTGTATTTCACGAATTTGTTGTGTGTTATGTTTCTTGTTTTGTCTATTTGGTGAACTTTGGCTTAAGATAGAGTCTAACCTGCTTCATTTTCAGGAAATCTTCTTAGTTGCAATCAAGGGGAGCCTTGACGTAACTGGTAAAGTTGCTGCCATGTGTTCGGGGGGTTACGGGTTCGAGCCGTGAAAGCAGCCTCTTGCAAAAATGCTGGGTAAGACTGTGTATAATAGACCCTTGTGGTCTAGCCCTTCCCTGGACCCCGCGCGTAGCGGGAGCTTCGTTCATCGGGGTGCCCCTTTTAGTTACAACATAGTATGCATTCATTAAATATGTACAAATAATAAATTCTGAACCCACTAAATTAGATGAGATGTGGTAGAATTGTGAATTTGAACCCATAAAGTTTAAGTCCTCGATCCGGCTCTGGGTATAGAGAAACTAGCGGGTGAAGATGCTGAGAATGTTCTCCCCAGACAATGTAGTTGGTTTGGTGGAGGAACAGAAGTGAGAGACTCTGAGGATGAGAAGTGGAAATAACAAACCGTTGCGCTAATTTTGAGGACTTGGAGCCTAACAGGAAAGAAGAAAGAAAAGTTGGACTCATAGCTTTATCCTTTCATCAGTTTAGCAAATTATACCTATTAGCAGAAGGGAAAAATAGAGAATAATAAAGAAAAATAAAAGTGAAAGTGAAGATCAAGAAGTTATGGTGAGTTCAATTAGCAGACTTCAGAAACAGTGTACAACTCTGTTACTGAACAAAAACTTCTAGTTCTGGTAACAAACTTGTACACTGTGATCAATTTTGTTGATCCAAATGTTGCATTGTCAGTATTTACATTAAGGAAAATAAATATTCACCCTCACAGCTAAACTGTTGTTTCATCGTTAGGTGATCAACTGGCTACCATCCAGTCAATAATGACCTTGTAAATATACTTTCAGGTGCGCGGACATGAAAGAAAATTTGTTGAAATTTGTTTCGATGAAAGGATAAAAATAAACAGAAGATCATACTTCATAACTAGGACTATGCAGCTTCGAGGTGGAGCCAAGATTTCTACTTTGTGGGTTCTGAATTTTAGAACAATAATTTTAAGAGCTTTTAATTGGGTTCTAAATTTAATACTTGTACATATTTAATGAACTTTTTAATACAAATACACTGTTTGCATAAAAGCTACTGGATTTGACAGAACCCGCCACCGTAGCCAGTGGCGGACGCACGTGGTGTCAAGCGGGTTCAACTGAACACACTTTACCAAAAAATAATACTGTGTATATGTATAAATTACGATTAAAGCAACGTAAATTTTTTATAAATTTTTTATTTGATCCCACTTGACAACTACTATTTTACGACTAAAGTTATGTACTTCTAAGATTGAACCCGCTTGCACAAAATCCTGGGTCCGCCACTACCGGTAGCTTGAGAGTTCTATGGAATAGATTTTATTTTGTGAATGTCTGCTATCAATCTGAGGTTTGTTCTTTTGTAATAAGTTAAAGCCTGGAAAGAAAGTAGAAAAATGCATGGAGCATTTGCTCATATAAATCCTGAAGAGGAAAGACTTGCATTTTCCTTTCTTGTGGAAGTTTCCAGCAAGTTAGAAGAGGATACTGAGATATACATGAACTTACCTGAATGTACAGAAGATGAATAGAAGAAAAGCAGTATACTCAATCCATTTTAGAGCTGCACTTTTCAGAGAACTGTCAAAAGGATCTGAACTAGGAAATGCTTATGCTTCTGACTATATTTTGGAAAATGTATCAATTACTTGCTAACGTCGGAGTTGTGTGCTATACATGCCTGACTGATGAATTATTACAAGAAGAGGACGGAGAAGAGAATTTGGAAGCTGTTATTGACAAAGTCATATCTTTCTGTTTTAGCCTTTTGGGTGATATGTTCCTACCGTGGACACAAGCGCTTGGTTGTTTCCCCTTCTGTTTGTGCAATGCACAACTGCAGTTTTTATGGTAAGGCCGTCTCTCAATATCCATGTCTGACATTGACAAGCTTCCGTCGAAGACACACTGAAGCATCATTTCAGCTGCTCCACTGGCCATTTACTTCTCTCTCTTCTTTATTCCCTGCGATAAAAGGTATCTAAAAGTATTTGGGTACAAGTAATGTGCTTCTGTTTGTATGAGAGGTTCAAGGAAGTTTGATTCTCTTGAAATTCTTTGTCTTTTTAAGGGTTTATATAGAGCTAACAAGCATTGATTTACGTGTCCAACTTTGGGAATTGGGTAGAATCAACGTTAAAAAAAGGTTGTTTTATGCTTCTATAGAATTCAAGAATTTCTAGTAACCATGTTCTTGTGCATGCAGTTATCTTATGATCAATGAAACAGGCGTTTTTTCCAAAGATTCTTTTGTCCAGGCTGCAGTCTTGGCATATAGATGTACGTACTGGTCTATTCTATATATGTACTTTTTGTGTGTGTGTGTGTGTGTTTGTAGAGGAACGACTGAAATACTTGCATGCTTTTATTGTCTTTTGCTGTTGGTTAGCATTGCTCCTATAAGTCATGAGAATTTTGTGGGATTCCTCTTGTTATTGTAGTTCTCTAGTGATTCCCTCAAAATGAGTGTTTTCTCCTAGGAATTCTCTTCCCTTGACTCTGGGACCAATTTCTTTCTCAGAGAGATAGAATCTTAGTATTTTAATAGTATATTTGATCTGGTAGCTTAGTGTTTCTGGGTTTATACTTAGTACTTTGCATACATATATACTGGTGTCTTGACTTAAGTAACTTTTTTTGGAGAAGTTTTCTGATCTGCTTTTATTCTTGGATGTGTCAACTACAATAAGAAACAAGAAAAGTAATCATAAGCTAATAAATTACTGAATAATATAGGTGAAGTTTGATACCAGTCTGCAGGTCCAGGTTCTTTTGTCCTACTTTCATTTGGAATTGACCGTTTTATTAGAAACTTGTGCCAAATATGCAACATAATTTTACAGATTGCCTCTGTTGATCTTTGAATTCCCTTCTACTCATTTTGTGGAGATTTGATATAACTTCTGTTGTCTAATCTGCCTGAGAACCGTCCAACTTTGAGTACATTAATCATACGACTGTAGTAACTCATTTGTAGTGATTTACTTAGATCAATTCATTTCATGAGGATATTGATACAAAGTGGTATTATTATTGTAGTTATATCATCTCTTTTTCACTCTTCTTTTTTCTGTTGAACATTACAAACCTTCTCTTGCCCTGCATTTTCACTATTGGTAGGTGGTTTCCTACAAGTTTAATTACATTATTCATGACTCACTTACTAGTTCAATCGCATTTTTGATGACTAGCTTGCTTCAAAATGATCCTGTAGAGTCAAGTGGAGTCATTTCTATGACAAAACTTCAGTATGAATTTTTTTGGAAAATGTTTCACTTGCCGGGCTTCTGATGCAAACCAAAAGTAGAAACAGTCCAGGGGCTGCCTCAGCTTGGAAGACAATCAAACTGTTTAGGGAGATAACTCCAGGAGGACTCGCTCAACGCGAAAAACAAAGAATAGAGAGAGAAGCAGTACAGTCGTATTTCGTTTCAATGATTTAAAAATGGGTACAGTCATGGCTTTTATACAGTGGATTACAAGATTGAACTGAGGTGTTAACGTTGGAGCTGACATAGCTGTATGTGCTTAAGCTTATTCATTCCCATGAATCGATTTGCTTAGCTCAAAAATTGTTATTGTTAAAACTGATGGAAATTTACGCTGTAGGAGATCAAGATCAGATGATGAATCAGTTAGCAGTGGATTGCATTAAAATTTATGTTTGTCATCTGAATTTCAACCTAATCAAAGCATGAGCATTAGAATAAACCCAACATTACAAAGCCTGAGAAATTGTGTGCTCTCTCTTTTACTTTTTGTTGACTAGTTCATAATTAAAATTTCAATTAGTTCGATTATATGTATTTTCTGTGTGACTCTGCTGGCTCATGCAACTGTGCTGGTTCTATTTGGAACTGCTTGATGCAGAATATGATTAATAAAATAGCCGTTCAATGAATTACGCGAGGCATGTTAGAACTTCGCAAGAACTATGTACTTAGCTTATTTTCAGGCGAGGAGTGTGTTGGCTTTAATAGCGAAATGCATCTTTTTCTCTTAAATAGCCTGCAATCTGGGCATGCACGACCAGAATTATTTTTAGGCGAATATTGCTGCTATTACTATGCAACCCATCTCAGTTTGATATTCTTGATTGTTAAAATTTTCTTGCATCTGCTAAATATGGACGTGGTTCTCCCATCTGGACTGTTTTCAGGTATTAAATCTCATAATTACAGAGAACAGTTGAAAAAAATGTCATAAGCCATTTGGAATTTTTGCATCGCGGCGATGAACTAAATATTTCATTAAAGAACTTCTCATGTAACTGTGAATTCTTTGTTAAAGAACTTCTCTTGAAACTGCTATTAAGAATGATGGAGTACATGAGTCGGCATGTTTTTAGTTTTTATTTTTTTTCTATGGTTACCTCACTCACACACACAAATCGTACATTCTTTGAGAGGCAAAGAGGACCAGAAGAACACACAAATTATGTTACAGTTCCATTTTTCTATGATTACCACACTGACACACACAAATCTTACATTTTTTGGAAGGCAGAGAAGGAGTAGAAGAACATAAAGGAGAGATTACAAGAAAACTTGAGAGGACAAATTAGCAACTCAAGCCTTTTCTGAATATGGAGAAACCAATGAAATGAAATTTTGGACTGATCTGGTGAAAGTGACAGATGGTACTAAAAAGGATTAGAAATTATATTCATACATATTTCCTTGTATTTGCTAGGTATGTACTAAAATAGACTTAAAAGTTGGCCCATCCTCACAGTTTTCTCGTGACTTTATTGAATGAGCTTAGTTTTATAATCTCAAGAATGTAAAATGGTCTGCGTACACCCCACTAATGGAATTACAGTGGGTTTATTGTTGTTGTTGATGATGTAAAATGGTGCATTGTTTTAACATTTGTGTCGTACAAGGACACAGTTTATTTTCAGTAAAGAATTCTTAAATTGATTAAGTAAAGAATTCAAGAAGTGATGGTGAATTCAGTTAGCAAAACTCAGAATCAGTGTGCGTTTTGTTAGTGAACAAAAACTAGTTCTAGTAACAAACTTGTACAATGTGATTAATTTGAGAACTCAAATGCTGCATTCTCAGTATTTACATAAAAGAAAAAAGGTTCTTCTGCACAGCTAAACTGTAGTTCCATTGTTAGGTGATCAACTAGCTACTATCCAGTCATTTATAACTTGTGATATACTTTCAGGTGCACGTGCATGTAGGGAAATACGTTCAAACTTCAATCACAAGGACTGTGTAATTTGCATTTTCTTTCTCTTTTGGAAATTTACAGCACCTATGAAATGGATATTGAAGTATACATGAACTTACCAGAATATACAAAAAAATGGGCTAGATGAAAAGTAGTATATATACTGAAATCCTCTGGAGAGCTGCATATTTCAGAGAACTGCCAAAAGGCTCTGAACTAGGAAATGGCTTTTGTGTCCGACTAAAAAGTGCAGCCCGGTGCTCTAAACTCCCTCTATGCACGGGGTCCAGGGAAGGGCCAGACCAGAAGGGCCTATTGTACGCAACCTTATTATCCTGCATTTCTGGAAGAGGGCTGTTTCCACGGTTCAAACCCGTGACCTCCTGATCACATGGCAACAACTTTACCGGTTACGCCAAGGCTCCCCTTCCCTTCGGCTTTTGCGTCTGACTATATTTGAAAATATGTCAACTACTTGCTAAACCTGATGTTGTATGTTGTGACTCCTGACTGATGAATTATTGCAAGAAGAAGATGGAAAAGAGAATTTGGAAGCTGCTATTGACAAAATCATATCTTTCTGTTTTGGCCTTTTGGGTAATGATATACTCCTAGTATGGACACAAGTGGTTGGTTGTTCTCCCTTCTGTTTGTGCAATGCACAACTGCAGTTTTTATGGTAAGGCCTCCTCTCCTTATCCATGTCTAACATTGACAAGCTTCCGTCAAAGACGCACTGAAGCATCATTTCAGCTGCTACAATCGCCATTGTCTTCTCTTTCCTCTTCCTTGCTATAAAAGGTATGTAAATGTGTTTGGATAGTGGAGCAATGTGCTTCTGTGTCTAAATGTGCTGCAGGACACTTCTGTTTTTCTCTTTGACTATGTGTGTGCGTGAAGTTCGACGTGGTTATACTGAACATTTTGCATGTTTTTGGAGGGGTTTATATATATCATGGATTCACTAGCTTTACAATGATATGGAGGGAATAATCTAGGTAGAAAAGTTAGGGTTGCTCCGATAATTCAAGAGAAATTTGTGGGATTGTTCTTGTTATTGTAGTTGTCTTGTGATTCCCTCAAAATAAGTGTTTTCTCTTAGGAGTTCTCTTCCCTTGACTCTGGGACCAAATTCTTTCGCTCACACACCCAGAGAAAGAGAGAGAGGGAGGAGAGAGGAGAGAGGAGAGAGGAGAGAGGAGAGAGAGTCTTAAGGCGTTTGGACATAAGAATTGTGAAATTTCGGAAAAAAGTGAAAATGGTATTTGAAAATTAGAGTTGTGTTTGGACATGGATATAATTTTGGGCTGTTTTTGAATTTTTGTGAGAGAACTAAAGTGAAAATTTTGAAAAAATAGTTTTTTGGAGTTTTTAAATTTTCGAAAATTCCGAAAATTATCTTCAAATGAAAATAAAAAATTTCATGGTCAAACACTAATTTCGAAAAAAATAAAATAAAAATTTGAAAGAAGAATCTATTTTATGGCCAAGCTGTCCCTAACAGTATATTTTATTTGCCCAGCTTAGTTATTCTTGGTTCCTAGTTTGTACTTTGTACTTTTAGGTGTCTTGACTTAGTATTGTTTTTCTTGTGAAAAATTTTCTAATCTGCTTTTGTTCTTAGTACTTGTAAATTTGATACTTCTATCATATCTTTAAAATAATGCAATATATGGTAACCCCTTACTGCAACCAAATGATACTTCTATCATATCTTTAAATAGATTGCTGCAATGTCATTGGATGAATGGGATTGCAACTTTCTGTTGTATAATCTGCCTTAAAAGTGTCCAAGTTTGAGTAAAATAATCATAAGAATGTAGCAGCTCATATGTAATAAGTTATTAAGATTCAATTTATTCATGAGGATACTAATACAAAGTGGTGATTTTATTGTGGTTTTTTCATCTTTTTTCTTTTCTTCTGTTGAACATAACAAACTTTCTCCTGCCATTCAAGTGATAGTTTTTATTTATGACCGAGAATCCGTTAGGAGCTGTCCCTTTGGACCAACCGCAGCCTCGAAACTCGGGATGATGGGTCCGTCCCTCTATCCTTTTTCACTTAAATACCAGAGTTAGTTGGTTGGTGCAGGGCTGGAACGTGTCACCTAAGAACAAGTCCCTCAACCTTTTGCCAATTGAGTTAAAAAAAGTGGTGGGGTTTTGTACAAGCTCAATTAATTGATGACTTGCTCCAACTGATGCTCTAGAATCAAGGGGGTCATATCCGTGACAAAATTTAATGTGAAACTTCTTAGTAATTATGTCATTGCTCTTTAAGTTTCCGCGACAGTCAAAATTTGTATTAGCTCACAATTTGTTCTCCTTAATAAATAATAATAATTGGAGAACTTATCATTATAAAAAATATATATATATCGAATGATTTACGCAGAAAAAATTGCATTTGGTCCATTATGCTGGCAATTGTCAGTCTGGAAAATGAATAAGGTAGCAGGGGTTTTATTTGATATTTGAACTTCGATTTAATCAGATTGTTCGAACAATCTGAACATTGTAAAGCCTGAAATCTGGATGTTGCCTCTTTTATTATTTGTTGACTAATTAATAATTAAAATTTCCATCTAGTTTGATCACTGGTTATCTGCATTTTCGGCGTGACTCTATTGGCTCATTCCACTGTGCTGTAAACTGCTTGATGAGAGAATGAGCCTGTTCAACAGTTGTTCAATGAATTAGTTTATGCACTTTTTCCTCTTAAATTGCTTGCAATATGTGGTATGCACGATCAGAATTATTTTAAGGTGAATATTGCTGCTAGCACTATGCTCCTTTTCTCAGTTTGATTGTCCCTGAATGATAAGATTGCATCTGCTAAATATGGACGCGGCTTTTCCATCTAGGCTGTTTTCTGGTATTAATTTTCTGTTACTATCTTGCTGTTGTTATTGCTTATTCCATTACTTTATGTCCTTTGCTTTGTTGCTGCGACTATGTTGAGCCGAAGGTCTACCAGAACCAGCCTCTCTACCCGCACAAAGTAGGGGTAAGGTCTGCGTACACAGCTACCCACTGGGTTTATTATCATTGTTGTATATTTTAAACAATCGAAAACATGTTATTTAGCCATTTGGATTTATTGAAATTGTTCCTGAAACTGTGAATACTTTGTTAAAGAACTTCTCCAGTTTGTTCTGCATATCTTCATTTTTACTGCAGTTTTACTTTTTATTTATTTATTTATTATCACCACACTCAAACACATACCTTACATTTTCTTAAAGACAAACAAGGATCAGAAGAACATAAAGGAGAGATAAACAAGAAAACTTGAGGGGACGATATTAGCAACTACAACATTTTCTGTAAAACGGAGAAACCGATGAAATGAAAAGTGAACAGATTTGGTAAAAGTGACAGAAGGATTGGAACAGGCTTACAAAGTACGTGCATACATATTTCCTCGTATTTTGCGAAGGGCAAAGTAAGTACAGAAACAGACATAAAAGTAGGCCATTCTTACATTATTCCCCTTGACTGTACTGAATGAGTTTAGTTTGATAATCTCAAGGGTGTAAAATGATGCATTGTTTTAACATTTGTGTCGTACATAGACCCTGTTTAAGTTGAGTAAAGAAAACTTTAAATTTGTTAAAGTATAGAGAAGCTAATGAAGTATGAAGATGCAGAGAATGTTCTCTTCAGACAATGCAGGTGGCTTTGTGGAGGAACAGAATGTGAGAGACTATGAGATGAAAAGCGGAAATAACAAAGCAAATACAAGTTAAAATAGAAAATAAACAGGAAAAAGAAAAGGAAAGTGAAGATTGGTAAATTTTGTTTGCAAAATTCAGAATCAGTGTACAGCTATGTTACTGAAAAAAAACTAGTTCTGGTAACAAACTTGTACAATGTGATCGATCTGTGGACCGAAGTGCTGCATTTCAGTATTCACATAAAGGAAAAAAAAGTTACCCTCACAGCTAAACTGTACTTTCACTACTAGGTGATCAACTGGCTACCATCCAGTCAATTATGAAATTATTATATAATTTCTGGTGATGATTGCATAAATCATTGGGAAGATGCCGAAAGGAAGTATCTCGTGAGTTCTGTGAGATATATTTTGACTTTTGACTTTGCACTCACTTATAAGAAAAAATAAATGAAGTATACATTTTACCATAATACCCATAATAATGATAGCATTTCAAAAAGTCCTGGGAAATGATTTGGGGAGTGAGTAGTTAATGATAAGGGTAAAACGGAAAAATAAAAGATTGTCTTTCTCTTGATTTAGTATAAGTGGACAGGTAAAAATAAAAAAATATTTTTAGTATAGTGGACAAGTAAAAGTGAACGGAGGAAGTAAGTAAATGCATGGAACATTTGCTCATACAAAATCTGAAGAGCGAAAAGTATTTCAGTTTCTTTTTCTTTTTGAAATTTACAGCGCCTAAGAACTGGATACTTGAAGTATACATGAACTTACCAGAATGTACAAAAAATGGGACAGAAGAAAAGCAGTTTACTCAATCCTTTGTATAGCTGCACATTTTAGAGAACTGCCAAAAGGATCTGAAATAGGAAACTGCTGTTGCTTCTGACAATATTTGAAAATCTATCAACTGCTCGTTAAAGTCGGCGTTGTATGCTGTACATTCCTGACTGATGAGGTGTTGCAAGAAGAAGATTGAGAAGAGAATTTGGAAGCTGCTATTGACAAAGTCATATCTTTCTGTTTTAGCCTTTTTGGGGAATGATATATTACTGCTGTGTACACAAGTGGTTGGTTGTTCACCCTTCTGTTTGTGCAATGCACAACTGCAATTTTTATGATAAGGCCGTCTCTCCTTATCCATGTCTGACATCGACAAGCTTCCATCAAAGACGCACTTTAGCATCATTTGAGCTGCTACAGTTGCCATCTTCTTCTCTTTCCTCTTCCCTGCTAAAGATGTTTGTGGTTCTGTGTATATCAAGTTTGATTGTAAAATTCTGTAAGTATGTTTAAGGTTTTATATAGAGATAGGACGCATTGATTTATGTGCACAACTTTGGTAACTGGTAGAATCTAGGTTACAAAGGGTTCTATAGAATTCAAGAATTTCTAGTAACAATGTTCTTGTGCATGTTGTTACCTTATTATCAATGATCACTGGCGTTTCTTTCTATGATTCTTTTTTGTCCAGTCTGCAGTCTTTGCTAATGTCTGCACATGCTGGCCTGTTCTATATATGTAGTTGTGTGTATTTGTTAGAGGAAAGAGTACTTATATTCTTTTATTGTCTTATGCTGGTGGTTGATAGTTTTTAGGTGGAAAAATTATATGCTTAGTTTAGTTACAAGTCTGTCCAGTGAACTAAGCAGACTAGTTCTTTGGTTTTTTATTAAACTGCCCATTCTGCGCTGCTAATGTTGAAAAAGTTGTTTGTTTATGCCTGTTTTTCTTATTCTTTGTCTTTTCCCCTTTTTATCACTCCGTGTGTCAATATTTAAAAGTTCTTGTGTAAACCAAAGCAGCCATAACATAGCAAAATGGCATTGTTGTTACCTTTGAATATTGTTACAGAAACCATATTTAAGACTCACTTCTTTTTTTAATATAGAATGGTTTGTATTCCAATGCTAAAGCTGCTCGACGTTTGCATTTCTGATTATTCTTTCCAAAACACATGCTTTAGAATCAAGGGGGGTCAGTTCTATGACGAATTTTAGCATGAAACTTCTTGGTAATTTTGTCACTAGTAGGCTCTTTGTCCATTTAGCTTCATTCCATGGTCAGTGGAATATTAATTAAACTGGCGTCGTCCCACACAGTCAAATTAATTGGAGAACTTACACATCAGAGGAAGAGAAGGGTTGGGGACGATTGGATTTAGTCCACTTGGCGCCACTTTTTTTTTTGTAAACCACTCCCAAATTAGGAGGATCTATAGTGTTTCCACACTTGCCCTCCAGCGTGACTCGAACCCAGGACCTAGCGGTCGTGGGTGGAGGTGCTTTTACCAACTCAGCAAGCCTCACCTGTCATGGCTTTGCAGTATAATTGTTTGGTAAATGAACGAGGTGGCATGGTTTTGCATTATAATTGTTATTTGACTCCAATATTTGATTTGATCAGAGCATTTGAACAAGCTCAACGTTGCAAAGCCTGACCAAATGGGTGTTGCCTTTTTTACTATTTGTTGACTAATTAATAGTTAATTATCCATCTAGTTTGCTCCTGGTTATCTGTATTTTTCTCTGTGATTGTGTTGGCTCACCCTACTTTGCTGGTTCTTTGAAAAGCTGTTAATTTGGTTATTGAACATGTTTTAAGGATAGTTCAATCGATTAAGTGATATTGCATGTTAAATCTTCTCAAGAATATTGTGCTTAACTCTTTTCGTGGCCACAACTGTGTTAGAAGATTATATAGAGAACATGCATTGTTTTCTCTTAAATCGCCTGCAATCTGTGGTATGCATGATCACAAGTATTTTAAGGCGAATATTGCAGCTAATACTATTCTCCTTTTCTCTGATTGAGTTCCTGAATGATAAGATTTTCTTGCTTATGCTAAATATGGATGTGGCTTTTCCATCTCCGTTTTTTCTGGTAGTAACTTGCATCTTGTTTTTTGATAAGGTAGAATTTTATTAATAATCAGAAAATTCCCGCATACAAACAGTATACCAGAAGGTAGAGAATCTTCGCTACTCTTTACAAACGACACCCGATCTTCTATACACACTGGACCCCTCAGGGGTGTACCAAAAGAAATTAGGAATAAGAGGGACATTTCCTCAAATGTACGTATATAGTCATTCTCTATCCCATTAAAAGCTCTCCCATTTTTTTGCCTACTACAGGATGCATGTAATTGCTAGTGGAGCAATGTCTTGGGCTCTTCAAATTCTCTTCTTCTTAATTTCCAGTTGGAGAGTGCCTCCTTCCCCGTGCCCAGCATCGCCTATCGCATTCAGAACCATCTCACATTCTCACAGCACAAGTGAGTCACCACTGGACAATGTAGGAGGAGGTGGTTGACATCTTCACCTGAACATTTGCATTTGAAGCACCAGTTGACATATGTAAATTGTAATCCGTCTTTTCCGCAAAGCATCAGCTGTCAATATACTTTTCCCTCGCTGTTGGACTTTTTGCATCCCGGTGATAAGTTGAATTCTTTGTTAAGATCATCTCTTGAAACTGTTCTTAATTGTTATAGATGTTCCATAGTTCCAACTCCTTTGCACATCTTTATTTTTATTACTGTTTTACCTATTTTCTAGGTTAGCACGCTCACTAGCACAAGTCTTACATTTTTTCAGAGTCAAGAAGGATCAGAAGAATAAGAACATAGAAATAAACAAGAAAGCTTGAGGGGATGGCATAAAGATGGAGAAACCGATGAATGGCATTAGGAAAGATATGATGAAAGATGGTGTAAAAAAGGCTTACAAAGTGTGTGCATATATATATAGTTCCTTGTATTTGCAAAGCAAGGTAAGTACAGAAATAGACATAAAAGTAGGCCATTCTGACGTTATTCCCTTTGACTTTGTTGGATGAGCTTAGTTTTATATTCTCAAGGGTGTAAAATGGAGTATTCTTTCCACATTTTTGGTCGTAAGACGAACCTGTTTAGGTTGACTAATGAATTCTTAAATTGTTTAGACATTAGAGAAACTAATGGAAAAGAATGAGCAAAAGAAGAAGCAGAACGAACTATGAAGATGAAGGAAATTGTGAGAGACTATGAGGGTGAGAAGTGGAAATAATTTAGAGGACTGCTTAAGCCTAACATGACTGATGAAAGACTCACTGCTTTATCATTTCACAAGTTATACTTACTAGCAAATACAAAGGGAAATCTAAAAAAGAAAAAGGAAATAAAAGGGAAGTACATATCAAGAAGTTATGTTGAATTCAGTTAGCAAAGTTCAGAATCAGGTGATGGTGAATAGAAACTAATGCTGGTAACAAACTTGTACCATGCGATAACTTTGTGAATCCAAATGCTGCATTCTCAGTATTTACATAACCGCAATAATAAAAAAAAAAGTTCCCTCCTCATAGCTAAACTGTAGTTTCATATTTAGGTGATCAACTGGTCACATTCTAGTCTATTGGAAAACAGTCTCTCTATCTTCGTAAGGTAGGGATAAGTTCCGCGTACACATTACCCTCCCAGACCCCACTTGTGGGATTCCACTGGGTTTGTTATTGTTGTTGTTGTTATTGTTTTAAACGGATACATTCCAGCCAATTATGAATTTGTGATATACTTTAGCACGGCATGAAGGGTAAAATGTTGAAAGTTGTTTTGGTAAAGGGATAACATAAAAGTGCTGATCATACTTCTATCACTAGGACATGTAGCTTGCGAGTTCTAATGAATAGATTTTATTTTATGCTCTATGAAACTGATTAGTTTTATTGGGGAAGGTTATAATTTGTGCAATATCTGTTATCACTCTGAGGTTTGTTCTTTTGTAATATGTTTAACCCTGGAAAGAAAGTAGAAAAATGCAATGGAGCATTTGGACATATTATTCCTGAAGAGGAAAGACTCTTGCATTTTCCTTTTCTTTTGGAAGTTTCCAGCAAGAAAGAAGAGGATACTGAGATATGCATGAACTTACCTGAATGTACAAAAGATGGGATAAAAGAATAGTGTCGGGTAATGCCAACATACTGATATAGAAGAAAAGCAGTATACTCGATCCATTGGAGAGCTTCACTTTTCAGAGAACTGCCAAAAGGATCTGAACTAGGAGATCACATTTGCTTGTGACTATATTTTAAGATTTGTCGACTACTTGCTAAAGTAGGAATTGTATGCTATACCCTTCATTCTGGTGTAATATTGCAAGAAGAAGAAGGAGAAGGGAAATTGGAATCTGCTATTGACAAAGTCATATCTTTCTGTTTTTTCCTTATGGGGAATGATATATTCCTAATGTGGACACAAGGGGCTGGTTGTTCCCCCTTATGTTTGTGCAATGCACAACTGCAGTTTCGATGGTATGGCCGTCTTTCAATAGCCATGTCTAACATTGGCAAGCTTCCATCAATGACACACTGAGGCATAATTTCAGCTACTACAGTCGCATTTTCTTCTTATCTCGATCTTCCCTGCTATAAAAGGTACGTATCTAAATGTGTTTGGGTAGTGAGGCAATGTGTTCAATGTATCAGAGGTTCAATGAAGTTTTGACTGTTCTTAAAATTCTGTATTCTTTATTTAAGGGTTTATATAGAGTTAACAAGCATCGATTTATGTGCCCGTCTTTGGCTCTTGGGTAGAATCAAGAGTAAAAAGTTGGTTGTTTCTGCTTCTATAGAATTCAATAATTTCTAGTAACAATGTTCTTGTGCATCTTGTTATCTTATTATTGATGAAATATGCGTTTTTTCCTATGATTCTTTTGTCCTGGCAGCAATCTTGGGCATACCTTTGTACTTGCTTCTCTGTTCTATATATGTACTTGTGTGTGTTTTTGTTGAGGATACTCAAAAGTACATGTTATTATTTTATTTTCTTATGCTGATGGTTAGCATTGCCCTATAGTTCTTATTAGAATTTAGTGAGATTCTTCTTGTTATTGTAATTGTCTTGTGATTTCCTCAAAAATCAAAGTGTTCTCTCCTAGGAATTCTCTTCCCTTGACTCTGGGACCAGCTTCTTTCACACACACACAAACACGCGCAACGATAGAAAGACCGGGTATTTTAACAGCACACTTGATTCTGGTCTTGTATTTTGTACTTTGTACATAGTGTGATAGTGGTATCAGGAGAAGTTTCATGATATGCTTTTGTTCTTGATACTTGGATGTGTCAGTTACAAAAAAGCAAATAAAATAATCATACATATATAATAAATTACTGAATAATCTAATTGAAGTCTGATACCAATTTATTGGAGACTCAACAAGTGCAGATTCCTTTGTCCTACTTTCACCTTCAAATGAGTGTTTCATGAGCAACTTGTACCAAATATGTCCCAACAAAATATCACATATTGCTTCTCTTGCCCTTGGAATTCCCTTCTACACACTTTGTGGAGATTCATTTCTTCAAAATAATGTAATATATGGCAACTCCTTACTGCAACAATATGATGTTTCAAATAGATTGATGCAATGTCATTGGATGAAATGGATTATAACTTTCTGTCATATAATCGGCCTAAAAAATGACAGAAGTTTGAGTACAATAATTGTAAGTCTGTGGTAACTCATACATAGTGTGATTTATTTTATCAAAGTGGTGATTATGTCTGATCTGTCCATTGTATTCGTGCAAAATCCATAGTGACGAAAATAACCTTGATAGTATTATTACCATAGATAAATTTGGTCTTTTCTTTAAGTTTTCGTACACAATTGTACTTGTTTTAGCTCACTATTTTTTCTCCTTAATATTGATGGGAGAATTTACATAGCAGAGAAGACAAGTCTTGGAAAGATTGCATTTAGTTCATTATGTGCCACTTTTCAGGTTGGTAAATGAACAAGGTAGCATGGCTTTTGCATTATAATTTTTATTTGACTTGAGAAATAGAACAAACTCAACGTTGCTAAGCCTAAGCAATTGTCTGTTACCTCTTTTATTATTTGGTAACTAATTAAGTCATCTTAAAATTCCACCTAGTTTGACTACTGGTTATCTGTATTTTCTGTGTGATTCTGTTGGCTCATTCACTTTGCTGAAAACTGCTTGATGCAGAGTACGATTAATGAACTGGTTCAAAAGTAAAAAAGGGCAGCCCGGTGCACTAAGCTCCCGCTATGAGCGGGATACGGGTAAGGACTGGATCACAAGGGTCTATTGTACACAGCTTACCCAGCATTTCTACAAGAGACTGTTTCCTTGGCTTGAACCTGTGACCTAAGTTGCTAGGACACGGGTTGTGGATCTAGAGGTTGGATCTTTCGAAATATAAATTCGAAGATTCGGGATACAGATCCTAGTACGGAGATGAATGTAGGGATCTAGCTAAAAGTAATTTAAAAATATAAGAATATGTCTAAATTGTGAGAATTTTTGAGGAATACTTATGTATAGCTTGTAAAGTGTGGACTTTTTTTTAATCTCAAGTTGTAGATAAGAAAATGATTGATTTCCTAGATAAGATATGTCATTTTCTTCCCTAGTTTTGGTTCTGATTTCGAGAATCAAATTGTATCTCGTCTCAAATTTTTTTGTCTGCAGTGGTCAAAGTACCCAAAAGTTTTTGACCAAATTCGGTACGGATCCCACACCCACCCACACCCATACTCGTGTCGTGTCGACATGCGTGCAACACCTAAACTGCCATGTCGGAGCAACTTAGCCTGTGATTCCTGGTCACATGGCAGCAACTTTACCGGTTATGCTAAGGCTCCCTTCGAACTGGTTCAAAAGTTGTTCAGTGAATTAAGTGATGCATTTTAGAACTTGTCAAGGACTTTCTGCTCTGTCACGACCCATTTTCTAAACAAGTCGGGACCGGCACCCGATCACTAAACATGACCGAGCGAACCATCTGCGCTTATCAAATCTATTATAACTTCAAACTTTATATGCAATAAGGCAATACTATAACCAAATATTTAGTTAATTTAAATATCTAAAATAAACGAACTCCAAAACTTTATTCGTAGTAAACGNAACTATCCTGACCTATTTCTGTCTTAGTCACCGTGTGATCGGCACGAGTTCGATCCCAACCTGATCGAATAGGCCCAATTCACGAGGTGCCACTCGCTTCATGGTTCTCAACGCTCATGTATCATACCTTAGCATGGCTAAGTAAATTCTCAGCAACGAGGCCCTCGGCTCGTGTGCTCCCTACTTTGGCACAAGTAGTTTCAGGAAGTCAACGCCTTGGTCAGGACCCTCGGCCTGGACGATGACCCCTTCTCAGAATAAAGGATACTCCCAAAAATCTTTTCTTTCTAAAACTTGTTCTTGTGACTTTTCAAGTCTAAATCTTTCAACATACTTATTCCGGAATCCTTAAAAGTAAGGTATGGCATAAGAATGAAATAAACATTCAAAATTATTTCTTCATGAATTTTCAAAATGGCATATAGAAATAACACAAAAATCTGAAAATTTATGCACATATATCAAAATAATCATCTAAATTTAGCTAGAAAATAATTCTAAGCTAATAGGTATTTACTCGCCCCAATTAAGTACATATAAATTCTTTTAAGCAATTCATCAAACACCTTGTATACGTGCTTTTGTGAGTTAAACCGCTTTAGTAAAGGGTTATATCAACTCACCTCAAAATTTCTCGAGCCAATACATAGGCCCCAGTCCAATTGACACCAGTCAAACAATCAATTCTACAATAACCAGTGCATTTTAATCAATTTTAAAGTTTTACCCCTAAACATGAAATCTATTGTTGATATAAAGAAAGAAGGGAATTACTATACCTATTACTACTTTAAGATAATTGACAATAGAGAATTTTATATACATGAGTTCAAGAATTAGTGATTTGTAAAGAACCCTAGATTTTCCGTTGCCTGCACGGGTTTTGTGGCTCTCTGTTTCGTGAGTTTGTTTTGTTTTTGACTAAGGCTTTTGCCTTCTGTTGCTTTCGTGAGTAATAACAGAACGTGTTCTGTTTTTCTTAAGGCTTTGTAGCCTTTTAACATGTTCTGTTTTCTTAAGGCTTTGTAGCCTTTTATTCCATTAGTCCTTTTATGGGCTTTTGGCCCTTTTCCTTTTTTTTAACTTAACTAATAATTAGTGATACTCACTTTTAATAATTAATAATATTAAAATTATTAATATTTTCTTAATTGTATATCCAATTATTTACGTGTGTATATATATATTCACTATAGACAAGGAAAAAAAAATAATTTCATTTCATAATTAGCGTGTCTCAAAACTTTTATTACTCTGAGGAATGTTACATGCTCAACTTAATTTCCGGGCAATAAGTGTGTTGGAATATAATATATAGAGAACATGTATTCTTCTCTCTTAAATCGCCTGCAATGTGGTATGAACGACCAGAATTGTGTTTAATGAGTATGTTGCAACTAGTACTCTGCACCTTTTTCTCAGTTTTATGTTCCTGAATGAAATTTTTTTCGTGATCTGCTAAATATGGACGTGGCTTTTAAATCTCAACATTTTTCTGGTTTGTAACTCGCATATGTTTCAATGAAAGAAGAAAATATGTTGTAAAGCCTAGACTTTTTGAATCGCAATGATAGATTGACTTTTGTGTTAAGAAATCTTGAAACTGTGTTCAAGAATTGTATAGAATTTGAATCCCGATTTTCCAGGTTGTTCCGCATATCTTCATTTTTATAACTGTTTTAATTTCCCCCCCTAATATTAGCATACTCACAAACAAAAATCTTACGTTTATGTCGAAGTCAAAGAAGGATCAGAAGAAGATAAAGTAGAGGTAAACAAGAGCGCTGAGGGGATGGCAGTTAGCAGCTGAAGATGGAGAAACCAATGAAACCACATTTTGGACAGATCTGGTGAAACAGATGGAGTAAAAAAAGCTTACAAAGTATGATGAATTCGATTAGCAAAGTTTAATATCATTGTACGTGTTGGGCTAAACTAGCTCAAAGACACTCTTAACATGATGTGATATTGTCCGATTTGGGCCAAGCCCGCACGGTTTTCCCCAAAGGGCCTCACCCTATTAAGAGATACCTACACTTCATATGTGGACTCCCAATCTTTTCAGCTACCAATGTGGGACTTTGTTCGCACACCCAACAGTATGACTCTATTAGTTAACAAACTCTTACAATGTGATCAATTTGTGGACTCAAATGCTGCAAAAAAAAAAGATCATTCATCTATCACTAGGACTATGTAGCCTGTGGAAAGGTCTGTTCTTTTCTAGTAATATATTAAAGCCTGGAAAGAAAGTAGAAAAATACTAGAGCATTTGCTCATATAAATCTGAAGAGAGGAAATTGTTGCATTTTCTTTTTCTATTGGAAATTTACAGCACCTAGGAAGTGGATACAGAAGCATACATGAACTTACCAGAATGTACAAAAAATGGGATAGAAGAAAAGTGTTTGAGTAAGGCCAACATATAGGCAAGACCCAAGTGTGAAGTCATGGCCAAACATGACTTCTTGTTTGATGGGCTTGGTTAAGAAATAAAGTTGCGCCCTTGATATTAGCTATTGCTTTTGGCATGACGGTACGCACTTGATCCTAACAAAAAAGCAGAATACTCAATCCTTTGGAGAGCTGGACTTTAAAGAACTGCCAATTAATGGTCTGAAGTAGGAAATAACTTTTGCTTCTTACTGTATTTGGAAATCTATCAACTACTTCCTAAAATCGGGTTCCTATGTTGTACACTCCTGACTGATGAATTATTGCAAGAAGAAGAAGAAGAAGAAGAAGGAGAAGAGAATTGGGTAACTGCTATTGACAAAGTCATATCTTTCTGTTTTAGCCTTTTGGGGAATGATATATTACTGCTGTGTACACAAGTGGTTGGTTGTTCACACTGCAGTTTTTATGATAAGGCCGTCTCTCCTTATCCATGTCTGACATCGACAAGCTTCCATCAAAGACGCACTGTAGCATCATTTCAGCTGCTACAGTCGCCATTTTCTCCTCTCTCTCTCGCTCTTCCTTGCTATAAAAGGTATGTAAATGTGTTTCTTTAGTGATACAATGTGATTCTGTATGTATCTGATGAGTGTTCAAGCAAGAATAATAAACTGTCCTTAAAATTCTGTATATCTGTTTTAAGATTTATATAGAGATGGTAAGCATTGATTTAAGTATCCAGCTTAGGGAATTTGGTAAAATCTAGGGTGGAAAGGTTTCTATAAAATTCAACAAGTTATAGTAACGATGTTCTTGTGCATGTTGTTCCCTTACTATCAATGAAACTGGTGCTTTTTCCTATGAGTTTTTGTCTTGGTTGCAGTCCACACATGCTATTTGTTCTATATATGTACTCTTATGTACTTTGTGTGTTTGTTAGAGGAAAGAATTATTCTTTTATTGTCTTATGCTGGTGTTTGATAGTTTTAGTGGAAAAATTATTATGGTATTATTACTTTATAAATTATTTATATTTGGTTGCCAAAACAATGTATAAAATTTATATTTTTGCATATAATATACAAAAAATATACATATTTAGTTATTATTTTGAGAACGGCTATACAATGTCATGTTCCCAAAATTATACGTATTGTTTAATTAGTTACTCCCTCTGGTCCATAATAAGTGACCATTTTACCTTTGGCACACCCATTAAGTGAATATGAACTCCTAGCTAGAGAAAAAAGATATATTCACTAAATTAACCTTAATTAACTGTTACCTTGACATATTAAAATATGTATATAAGGGAAACTTTTGGAAAAATAAAATTAATTCTTTCTTGATTATATTAAAGGATACTTATTTTGAACCAAAATAAAAGATAAAATTGTCACTTATTGTGGACCGGAGGAAGTAAAGTGTGTCCCAGTGAACTAAGTGGACTGGCTCTTTGGTTCTTTATTTTAATTTCCAATTCTGTTCTGGTAATGTTGAAAAAGTTGTACAATTGTCTGTTTTTCTTTAGTCTTTGTCTCTTTCGCTGTTTAATCACTCTATGTCTCAATTTCTTGTGTAAACCGGATTCATGTTTTTTAATTTTATAGCCCATATTTCAATTTAGAATCAACTAGCCCAAAAATAATAGGCTAAAACTTAATATCCAACTCCAATAGGTTTTCAAAATTACTATTTAATTTTTAAAAAAGATTCCTCAAGCATTTAAGTTAATATTCGAATCAGTAATTATGACTCAAATATTAGTTCAACAAACAAAATCTATTTGGGTGGTGAAAATTAGATTTTTAACAAGTTTAAACATGTGGGTTTAAATTCTGAATTTGATTTTGGGAGAAATTTAGAGTGGGTGTTATTTAGACTTGTTAGAAATAGTATAAGGAGGTATATAAAATTTGAAGTCATTTCATGGAGATTTGGACTGATTTTGAACAAGATTGCAACTGAAAATCACGGAAGAAGTTCGTCTACAGACGCTTATATAAATGTGTATAAAAGGGTATAATAGTGTATAAGATTTGTTTATACACTCATATACACTATTATACAAGATTATACATACTTATACAAAAAACTGACTTCGTCTTCTTCCTTGCGTCTTCTCTGAAATTTAATTCAGATCTTGCTCAAATCAACTCCAAATTTAAATTTTGAACTTCTTTTGATATTTTCAATCAATTGGAACAACACCAAATCCAAAAAAGTAACAAAATAAAAAAAAAACCATTTTCGAAAGCAAAGCTTTGAATGGTCTTCAATGTTGGACTTCTACTCTTCAATTTTCTTACATTGCAACCAGGTGACACAAGAGGAGAAGCAGAAAATATACAGCCCCTTGAAGCATATGTCGAGGATGTGAGAAGAAGAGAGCGAAAGCAATGTTGTAAGAACACAAATTTAATTCCATAGCTTTTAGAAGCAACGGTTGTAAGAACACATATTTTGAATTTGCTAGTGCTTTCAAAATATGTACAATATGGGCTAGGATAGGTAAACCTTAAAACTATGACCCATTTTTTGTTATGGTATGAAATCATGTGTATTTTCTTGTAATTCTTTCTCAGAAAAATAGTAAAATAGCCATCACACGTCACCTTTGAGTATTGTCATGGAAACTCGATTTCAAGGAATTTTAACCTTTTTTTTTGAAAGATTCGAATTTACCCCTACAATATTCAACAACAAACCCAATATAATCTAACAAGTGAAGTCTGGTAAGGGTAAACAAGTTATCTTTGATAGACCCTCGGTTCAATGAAAGATAAGAAAAAGCAATAGCAATAGCAGCAACTAGTAAACAACAACACGAATGAGAGACAACGGCATATCTATAGCCTACAATACGGGGTACGTGAACCTATGGTCCCTCCGTCAAATTTGATATTTTATGTACGTATTTTTTATAATTTGTCCAGTGTTATGTATTGGCACCCATGCTCCATAAAGGTTGAATAATGCACTTGCTTCAATATTTAATTATTTCCCCTCTTTTTAGTGGTGCACCCGTATTCTCGAAATCCTAGATCCGCCTATGACGAAAGAAACAAGAATATGAACAACAATGAGAACAGAAACACCAAGTAGTAAAAGAAAACTAAGCCATAAAAAAATACAAGAGCAATATTAAGAAGTATTTTAAAAATAAAAAACACAAGAGCAATATTAAGAAGTATTTTAAAATTACCCTTCACAATATCTATATGCTTTTGGACCAATAATACCCTTGTCATTAGTAAATTGTCTCGTATTTTTGCTTGAAACTAATGGAGCTCCAACGTGAATGGAGGAACTTTAAACGCAGTCAAAATCTTGAAACATTTGATTCCACGTACCAAAATACTTTAGGAAACAGTCCAAATTTATTCAGGCTGCAGTGTATCTTATGTTTGCATGTACTGGTCTGTTCTATATGTGTACTTAATTATGTGTGTGTGTGTGTCTATTTGTAGACGAAAGACAAAAACACTTGCATTCTTTTTTGACAAAATGGATCGGAGAATGCTGGAGAACGAAATCCCGTACTATCTGTACTCTCATTATCGCCATTTCTGGGCTAAGAGAAATTAGCTTAGATGGAGGATAATAGAACAAATTTTTAGTTGTTTGAACAAAAATAGAAAGAAAAATCTATACAATCAAACATCAAGTCCGGAAATCCAAATATATTCAATGCCTCAATAATATACATCTTCCTCGTAATTGGAATATCAATAGATTAGTTAAATAGTTACCTAAAATCAAAAACAAAAAGAATTGGAGTGAAGGGCGAATACGTAGGTACCTTTGAAATTGAAGGTCTGTTCATCGGATGGGGCGGAGATGGTTTCTCATAGCCGACGGAGGAGGAAATGCCGATTACTATTAATTCCGGGATTAAATTTGAGATGCGGTTATTTCATATTTGGTTGGGATAAAATCATGGTATATTTAATCCTGAGATTAGTTATCCCAGAATTGTAGTGTTTTTTAATACCTATAGGAGGGTGAGATAACTAATCACAAAATAGCTAATCCCGAAATAATTAATCATGGGGTAATGATCATGCCCAACTATGCCTTATAAAAAAGACTAAGCTGCCGTTGCAAATATAACCCGGTTTACAAGTCCGGAGTCGAATCTCACAGAGAATTAACACACTAATCACAACGGTTAATTTAGCAAGAATCCAAATAATCAACTTCCAACAAGATTGAATGATGAATTGAGTGTTTAGTAACTAATAATAAGGTAATTGAAAGCTATAATTTTATTACTAAAAGCAACTGTTGTAGACAAGATTAGAAAGGTCTAGAGTTACGATTTCCCCTCTTATCGGAATCCTCCCTGCTACGTCTGCTGCAAATTCGCCTAGATACTCTCTACCGATTATGAGCACTTTAGCTGTCGTAATTCTCTTCCGAGTAAATACAACAATTTACTAAACATATTCTTCCAAACTACGCTAGCTAGCACTCGTTTACCGCTCACTCCGATCGCACCAAGGTTTCGTTATTCCTAATCCCACCTTTAAACCCTTCGTATTGATCCCTCGTATACGTTAGAAGTGATGTTGTTCAACAACTACCTAAATATGTACCCTTTTCCAAGTAATACACACTAAAAAGGCATAGCCGATTGAGGGCCCTTCAATCAACCACAATAATCACGTAGTTGGACAAGTAGAGAAAATTCACTACAAATTTATATTAAACGCAACAAAGATTCATCCTCCAAGAGGTTCCATCAAACCCTAGAGTAAAGAGTTTAGCTACTCATAATTGTTCTAACAAACACAATATAAGAATTCATCATCAATGATAAAAAAAAGGGAGAAAGAAAGATAAAAACTCGTTTCCGAATCTTCCTGTGATGACCCAAAATGGGTCATCCCGTATATTCTATCTAATTCTGTGTTCCGAGGTCGTGAAAACCTCCTTCTATCTCACCTTGATTTGCGTGCGCAACCCGAGCGTGTAGCCGGGAAGCCTTTATGTGAAAAATTGATAAAAATAAAAATTTTATATTGGAAATTTGAATAAAGTTGACTTCAGTCAACGTTTTTGCTAAATAGACCCGGACCTGTGATTTGACGGTCCCGAAGGGTCCGTAGGAAAATATGGGACTTGGGCGCATGCCCGGAATCGAATTCCGAGGTCTCAGGTCCGATAAAATGAATTCTTAAAGAAAATTGTTTTCTGAAAAATATAAAGGTTTTTGAAAATAAAATTTGAGGTGAAACCTGTGATATCGGGCCCGCATTACAATTCTGAAGCCCGGTACAGGTTCGATATGATTTGTATGTATTATCTGTGAAATTTGGTAAGAAACGGACTTAGTTTGACGTGATTCGGACATTAAATGCAAAACTTAATGTTTATAGAAGTCTGAAGAATTTTCATGGATATTTTTAGTTTAATTCATCGTATTAGTGTTGTTTTATGTGGTTTGAAACCCCGAGCGAGCCCGTGTTAGGTTATATGACTTGTGTGTGTGGCTGGACGGGGTCC
>ML372842.1:0-11953 GCA_005239525.1 Nicotiana knightiana | reverse complement strand
GGGGGGCTCAGATATGTTTAGGATGCCCATCGGGTGTTTTAGGAACTTGGGAGACAGCTGAACCATTGCTGGTTCTGGTGTCTCGCACCTGCGATGGACCTTCCGCAGGTGCGGCGAGGAGTTTGCAGGTGCGAAACTTAGCCCAAACCCCCAATCCTCGCACTGCGGTTAGTTTTCCGCATGTGCGGAGCCGCGGGTGTGGCCATTTGACCGCAGGTGCGACCCCACGCTTTTTTAGTGGGTTTTCGCACCTACGATGGTAGTTCTGTAGGTGCAGTCCCAAGGGCGCAGGTGCGGAATTGCTGGGCAGAAAAGGGGTATAACCGATGGTTTATGTTATTTTCACCATTTTCGAATTGGGGAGCTCGGGAGAGGCGATTTTTGGAGGCTTTTGCACCTGGGTAATTTGGGTAAGTGATTTCTATCCATTATATACCAATTTCCATGTTTCCAATCTTAAATCCAACCTTTAATTTCGAAAATTTTGGGTAGAAAATGGGATAAACTTCATAGATCGAATTATTGAGTTTTGATTGGATTTTGACCTCCGATTTGAGATATTTTCATATGTTTAGACTTGTGAGTGAATGGGTGTCCGGAAAATATAATTTTTACCCGAATCCGAGACGTGGGCCCGGGAACTTTTTGGGCAATTTTCCTAATTTCGCGTTTTAGCTTCGAATTTATTTGTTAAACTAGTTGCTTGTAGTATTATTTACACAATGCTATTGATTTGAGTAGATTTGGGCCATTGGGAGTTGGATACCCGCGGCAAGAACGTGATTTCAAGTTTGTTTTGAGCGGTTGAGGTAAGTATCTTGCCTAACCTTGTGTGAGGATTACCCCTTAGGATTTGAGTCTTCTATGTTGATTGTAGTCCGTGTACGCGAGGTGACGAACGCATGCTCGGACTTATTTGTGGAAATTTGACCCTTTAGGAATCTTAGATCCTTATATACCCGAGTATGATGTGTCCTTAGCATGATTGAATTTCCTAATTTCTAGTGTCATCTTTATTTGCTTAAATGTGGAAGTTCTTACTTTTGGATTTACTGTTATTTCCTACTTGACTCCTAATTGACTTATCTGAAGGTTTTATTTCCTTTACTGTCATGCTATATCTTCTTAACTGCGTATCTCAAATTTGCAATTATCCTCATCTCAACCTATAATTGTTTTGGTCTTAAATGAAGTTATGATTATTCTCTGCTGCTTGTCCTTAAGTGGAAATTGTTGAATATTCTCGTAACTACTCAACCTTAAAGGAAGTTTAGATATTCTATACCTTCGTGACTTGCCTTATATGGAGTTATCGGATTTGTGCTGATTTCTTGTGTTCACCCGTGTAATTAGGTGCGGCTGTTACATGTTATTTCCCTTCCATGTTGAGTGATTCGTAATATGCCTAGCTCTCCTTATTATGTTTATTTCCCGTGAACTAGTTTGCCTATCTTGTGGTCGAAGGCTCTTGAGTTGATGTATTAATTGTATCTTGAACTGTTGCCACTGTTGTTGTTGTACCTGTTGTGGTGATGCACGAGGTTTTTTCCGTGCGGTTGTTGATATGGAGATTTGCACGAGGTTTCTTCCGTGCCGTGTTTACTATTGATATTGCACATGCGGCGTGATAAGGCGGGATACGAGATTGAGTGTTGCGCATGTGGCATGACAAGGTGGGAACATGTTTATGCACGTGTGGCGAAACAAGGCGGGCATATACTTTAATATAGCACACGTGGCGTGACAAGGTGGTCTATGTCAGGGATTGTTGTGATACTTGTGTTGGCCTGGGGGAATCCCTTGTTGTTGATATTGTTTACTTGAACACTTACTGTGTGAGTTCATTCGTGTGAAAATTTATGAGATGAAAATGTACGTGTTGCCCCTATGTTTTCCTTATGTCTATTGGTTGTCGAATCATGTTAGGACACCTCCACAAGCATACACGTAGTTAAGTACTATTAATGGATTCAGGACTCCTTGTCGTTGTCAAATATAGATCCTCTTGTGGTGCTTACCGTATGGGTGAGAAGGACCCAATTGGCACGTAAGTCATCCGTGCAGTTAGTACTCGAATGAGGGCGCAAGCTGCCAAGTGTTAAGGTTCGGATATTGGGACCCGTAAATGATGATTTGTCCGAGGTTCGGAACCTCGTGGAGATGACTATGAATTTGATGTGGAAATGGTTGAAGTTGTTGAGTCATTACATGCTGGTGTTGTATATTTACATGCCGGATTTGTCTGTGTTCTATTCAGTCTTTCTGTTACTTCATGGTTTCCGTTGATACTTATTGTTTTCCTTCTTTATCGAATTCACTATCTTGTTAGCTATATTGCGTAGCCTTTATGCGTACATCATTATTTCCCTGATTCCTATATTGATACTTGTTCAGTTTTATTTGACCAGTGGGTGTCTTGACTAGTCCTCGTCATTACTTCACCGAGGTTAGTATTGATACTTACTGGGCACCGCTGTGGTGTGCGCATGCTACTCTTCTGCACATTGTGTGCAGATTCCAGGTGTTCACATAGCCGACCGATTGATTGATAGTAGCGCGGTTTCTTTTGTGGAGACTCAAGGTAAAACCACTTCAGCGTTCGCGGTTTCGGAGTCACCATCTTATATTTTTGTTTGCACGGTTGCACTTATTTATGAATAGTGGTATTTTTAGGAGTTTTAGTGTAAATTCTTAAAATCTTATGACTTGTACTTCCGGGTTTTGGGGATATAAAATGTGGAAAGAATTATTCATTTCAGAAAAGTACCAGATTCTATTTATTATTGTTGTTATCCCTGAATATTAGGCTTACCTAGTCCTTAAGACTAGGTGCCATCACGATACCCAACGGAGGGAAATTTGGGTCGTGACAAGTTGGTATCAGAGCTCTAGGTTCATAGGTGCTACGAGTCATAAGCGAGTTTAGTAGAGTCTTGCGGATCGGTATGGAGACGTCTGTACTTATCTTCGAGAGGCTACGAGACTATTAGGATAACTTCACTTCCTTCTTTCCTATCGTGCGAGTTCATTGATCTTGAAGTTTGAAATTTATCATTCCATTCTCTCACAGATGGTGAGGACACGAGCTGCAGATTCTGAGGATGTTACCCCCGGAGCAGATGCCGCCAGGGGCAGAGGTAGAGGCAGAGGTCGACGAGGGGCACGTGCCACAACTAGAGCACCCGCCAGAGCAGCCGTTAAGGAGCCGCCAACAGTTCCAGTTGGGGGACCGGAGGCGCCTGTTGTTACACCCGGACTTCAGGAGACCTTGGCACAGTTCTGGGATGTGATTGGTACCTTAACTCAGGCAAGATTGATTCCGAGTGCACCAGCTACTTCACAGGGCGGGGGAGGAGCTCAGACTCCCGTCACCCATACTCCGGAGCAGCGAGATCAGGTTGGTCAGGTTCCAGGTGTCATGGAAGCACAGCCTGGGATCCCAGTTCCGCCTGTGGTTAGGGCAGCAGCATTTGAGGAGGCACAACTTAGACTCGAGAGGTACAAGAAGTACCACCCTCCTACCTTCAGTGGATTGGCGACAGATGATGCCCAGGGTTTCCTAGAGGAGTGTCACCGCATTCTTCGTACTATGGGTATTATGGAGATGAGCGGGGTTATTTTCGTTACGTTCCAGCTCAGGGGAGCGACTTATCAGTGGTGGTGGGCATATGAGTTGGGTAGCCCAGCCGAGTCAGCTTCACTTACATGGGATCAATTTTCAGAAATGTTCTTGAGTGAGTTTGTACCTCAGTCCCTCCGAGATGCATGGCGCGCGGAGTTTGAGCGGCTGTTCTAGGGCACTATGTCAGTATCAGAGTATGCCTTTAGTTTCAGTGATTTGGCCAGGCATGCACCTACTTTGGTTGCTACAGTTATAGAGTGTGTTCGCAGATTCATTGAGGGCCTCAGGCGTGATATTCGGTTTAGCATGGCTCGGGAGTTAGAGTCGGATATTTCATTTCAGAAGGTGGTAGGGATTGCTCGCAGAGTTGAGGGTATGCTGGATCGTGAGAGAGACGACAGGCGGGACTATGATAGAGATGTCAGACGAGGTCAGCAGAGAGAGGGCAGAGAGGTGAGGAGGCCTCGTGGTCCGGAGAGATTTACTGGTCCTTATTATGGGGGCGGGTACGACACGGTAGAGGTTTTATGGGTCAGCCAGTTCAATTTGCATTGTCGGCTTCGCATGGGATTTCAGGTACTCATGGGTCTCAAAGTACTCGGGCCGCGCAGTTTCCACAGCTACGCCAGCAGAGAGGTTGTTTTGAGTGTGGGGATATCAGCCATAGTGTGAGATATTGTCCCAGGCTCCGGGCAGATGTGTTACAGCAGGGCATTCAAGCGAGTAGAGGGCGCCCAAGAGGGGGAGGCCCGACCCATTAATTTGTTTCGTATAGTAGGCTGGAGGCCGTTGTGCCAGATGTTACAGTACATGTATGCTTTGTTTTGTTACAGAGGGGCACCATTTGTATTTCATTATAGCTCATCTAGTCGGGATGAGTTCCCTCATTGTTGTTCTGTTTATGAGTGAGTTTCACGCTTTGCACTCTATTTTTGTGTTTGCTCCTGTTGGGAGATTCTGTGAGTAGTATCCCATGTCTATTGTTTGTCTCTATTCATTATTGAGAGATATGAGACTAGTAGTAAATTCCTGTTGTCCAGTACGGTAAGTTTGATGTGATTCATGAGTATTTTGTTTACGAGTTGTGATTTTGATACTCCATCGAGATGTGAGATCAT
Organism: Nicotiana knightiana; assembly: GCA_005239525.1. NCBI lineage: Eukaryota > Viridiplantae > Streptophyta > Magnoliopsida > Solanales > Solanaceae > Nicotiana > Nicotiana knightiana. Next base: position 7,213 of record ML372842.1, on the reverse strand, counting down.
CTAGCATTATGATTTTCATCAACTGAGATGAATTAGTGGAGGAATTTCAATTGGCATGATATATTTTTGGTATGTGATTCAGAGTTGAGGGCGAGGTCCTCGTAATATTTGTGATCCGATATGGTTGGACCGGGCTGAGTACTGCAATGGAAATTTCATCAGGATGGTATCCTTGTGATTTGTTCATGTGCTTTAGTTCCTTCCTTATTATGTTGTTGTGTAAGTTAGCATTGATAGAGAGTTGTGCCTGTCGGGCTTGTTTGATAGTTTTCCTTATGTGTTTCTCCTTTCATATTCAGTCATTTTCATTTTGTTCTCCTTGAGTTTTATCTTGTCGGGTGTGTGCCCGGTGGTGTTAGTTGTGGCTTGGTGATTTGGGTGTCAATTTTATGAAGTCTTCGTGTTTCTTGCTTTATTATCAGTGTGATGGAGGTTGGGTATATAGTTCTATCGGATATGAGGCTAATTGCCAATGCTGAGTTGATTCCGGGAAGCCATTGCGACCCAAGTGTTATTATGAGCCTATGTGTGATGTGCCATATTGTGTGGTTGTGCCTTATGGGTATAGTCATGAGTTAATGCAGCTGGTTGGGGATAATGTCGGATGTGGATTTAGAATCGGGTCTTTTGGAAATGAGTAGAAGGTGAGAAATTGAGGTATGAGGCTTATCGGTAGTAATAGAAAAGCTAAATTGCGGTTGTGGTGGTCTCGTCAGTCTTATGTATATTGGGGTGACGTGGGATCACCCACGGGTGTGTGTTGGAAATGCGCAATCAGTGATTTAATGAGTTCAAAGTGAATCTTAGCACGTTCGAGGACGAACGTTTGTTTAAGAGAGGGAGATTGTGATGTCCCAAAAGGGGTCATCCCGTATATTCTATCTAATTCTGTGTTTTGAGGTCGTGAAAACCTCCTTCTATCTTACCTCGATTTGCGTGCGCAGCCCTAACGTGTAGCCGGGAAGCCTTTATGTGAAAAATTGATAAAAAATAAAAATTTTGTATTGAAAATTTGAATAAAGTTGACTTCAGTCAACGTTTTTGGTAAACGGACCCGGACCTGTGATTTGACTGTCCCGGAGGGTCCGTAGGAAAATATGGGACTTGGGCGCATGCCCAGAATCGAATTTCGAGGTCCCAGGTCCGAGAAATGAATTTTTAAAGAAAATTATTTTCTGAAAAATATAAAGGTTTTTGAAAATAAAATTTGAGGAGAAACCTGTGATATCGGGTCCGCATTACGATTCCGAAGCCCGGTATAGGTACAATATGATTTATATGTGTTATCTGTGAAATTTGGTAAGAAACGGACTTAGTTTGACGTGATCGGACCTTAAATGCAAAACTTAATGTTTATAGAAGTTTGAAGAATTTTCATGGATTTTTTTAGTTTAATTCATCGTATTAGTGTTGTTTTATGTGGTTTGAAACCCCGAGCGAGTCCGTGTTAGGCTATATGACTTTGTGTGTGTGGTTGGACGGGGTCCCAGAGGGGGGGGTCGGGTACGTTTAGGATGCCCATAAGGTGTTTTAGGAACTTAGGAGGCAGCTGAACCATTGCTGGTTCTGGTGTCTCGCACACCTTCCGCAGGTGCGACGAGGAGTTTGCAGGTGCGGAACTTAGCCCAAACCCCCAATCCTCGCAGGTGCGGTTAGTTTTCCGCAGGTGCGGAGACGCGGGTCCGGCCATTTGACCGTAGGTGCGACCCCATGATTTTTAGTGGGTTTTCGCACTTGCGATGCTAGTTCCGCAGGTGCGGTCCCAAGGGCGCAGATGCGGAATTGCTGGGCAGAAAAGAGACAGAATCGAGAGTTTATGTTATTTTCACCATTTTCGAATTGGGGAGCTCGGGAGAGACGATTTTCGGAGGCTTATGCACCTGGGTAATTTGGGTAAGCGATTTCTATCCATTATAGACCAATTTCCATGTTTCCAATCTTAAATCCAACCTTTAATTTCGAAAAGTTTGGGTAGAAAATGGGATAAACTTCATAGATCGAATTATTGAGTTTTGATTGGGTTTTTGACCTCCGATTTGAGAGATTTTCATATGTTTAGACTTGTGAGTGAATGGGTGTCCGGAAAATATAATTTTTACCCGAATCCGAGACGTGGGCCCGGGGAACTTTTTGGAAATTTTCCTAATTTCGCGTTTTAGCTTCGAATTTATTTGTTAAACTAGTTGCTTGTAGTATTATTTACACAATGCTATTTATTTGAGTAGATTTGGGCCATTGGGAGTTGGATACCCGTGGAAAGAATGTGATTTCAAGTTTGTTTTGAGCGGTTGAGGTAAGTATCTTGCCTAACCTTGTGTGGGGGAATTACTCCTTAGGATTTGAGTCTTCTATGTTGATTGTAATCCGTGTATGCGAGGTGACGAGCGCATGCTCGGACTTATTTGTGGAAATTTGACCCTTTAGGAATCTTAGATCCTCATATTTGCCGAGTATGAAGTGTCCTTAGCATGATTGAATTTCCTAATTTCTAGTGTCATCTTTATTTGCTTAAATGTGGAAGTTCTTACTTTTGGATTTACTCTTGTTTCCTACTTGACTCCTAATTTACTTATCTGAAGGTTTTATTTTCTTTATTGTCATGCTATATCTTCTTAACTGCGTATCTTAAATTTGCAATTATCTTCATCTCAACCTATAATTATTTTGGTCTTAAATGAAATTATGATTATTCTCTGCTGCTTGTACTTGAGTGGAAATTGTTGAATATTCTCGTAACTGCTCAACCTTAAAGGAAGTTTAGATATTCTATACCTTCGTGACTTGCCTTATATGGAGTTATCGGATTTGTGTTGATTTCTTGTGTTCACCCGTGTATTAGGTGCGACTGTTACATGCTATTTCCCTTCCTTGTTGAGTGATTCGTAACATGCCTAGCTCTCCTTATTATGTTTATTTCCCGTGAACTAGTTTTGCTTATCTTGTGGTCGAAGGCTCTTGAGTTGATGTATTAATTGTATCTTGAACTGTTGCCACTGTTGTTGTTGTTGTACCTGTTGTGGTGATGCACGAGGTTTCTGCCGTGCGGTTGTTGATATGGGGATTTGCACGAGGTTTCTGTCATGCCGTGTTTACTATTGATATTGCACATGCAGCGTGATAAGGCGGGATACGAGATTGAGTGTTGCGCATGTGGCGTGACAAAGTGGGAACATGTTTATGCACGTGTGGCGAAACAAGGCGGGCATATACTTTAGTATAGCACACGTGGCGTGACAAGGTGGGCTATGTCAGGGATTGTTGTAATACTTGTGTTGGCATGAGGGCATCCCTTGTTGTTGATATTGTGTACTGGAACACTTACCGTGTGAGTTCATTCGTGTGGAAATTTATGAGATGAAAATGTACGTGTTGCCCCTTTGTTTTCCTAATGTCTATTGGTTGTCGAAATCATGTTAGGACACCTGCACGCATACACGTAGTTAAGTACTATTATTGGATTCAGGACTCCTTGTCGTTGTCAAATATAGATACTCTTGTGGTGCTTACCGTATGGGTGAGAATGACCCAATTGGCACGTGAGTTGTCCGTGCAGTTAGTACTCGAATGAGGGTGCAAGTTGCCAAGTGTTAGGGTTCGGATATTGGGACCCGTAAATGATGATTTGTCCGAGGTTCGGAACCTCATGGAGATGACTACTAATTTGATGTAGAAATGGTTGAAGTTGTTGAGTCATTACATGTCGGTTTTGTATATTTACATGCCAGATTTGTCTGTGTTCTATTCAGTCTTTGTGTTACTTCATGGTTTCCGCTGATACTTATTGTTTTCCTTCTTTATCGAATTCACTGTCTCTTTATCTATATTGCGTAGCCTTTATGTGTACATCATTATTTCCCTGATTCCTATATTGATACTTGTTCAGTTTTATTTGATCAGTGGGTGTCTTGACTAGTCCTTGTCACTACTTCACCGAGGTTAGTCTTGATACTTACTGGGCATCGCTGTGGTGTGCTCATACTACTCTTCTGCACATTTTGTGTAGATTCCAGGTGTTCGCATAGTCGGCCGATTGATTGATAGTAGCACGGTTGCTGTTATGGAGACTCAAGGTAAAACCGCTTCAGCGTTCACGGTTTCGGAGTCACCATCTTATATTTTTGTATGCACTGTTGCACTTATTTCTGAACAGTGGTATTTTTAGGACTTTTAGTGTAAATTCTTAAAAGCTTATGACTTGTACTTCTGGGTTTTGGGAATATAAAATGTGTATAGAATTATCCGTTCAGAAAAGTATTAGATTCAATTTATTATTATTGTTATCCCTGAATATTAGGCTTACCTAGTCCTTAAGACTAGGTGCCATCACGATACCCAACGAAGGGAAATTTGGGTCGTGACACTTCCGTCTTGCTCCTTTCCTGTTCGTGCCTTCAAAATTCTTCTAAAAACTAAGATACCCTCTTTTTGAACGAACTAGACTTCATATATGTCAAGGACAGTCGCCTCTGGAATTACAATTTTAGCCCTGAAATAATTTTTCTCGGACGGACGTGCGTAGCCCTGCACCTGGGCAAGTGACTGCGCATCTGGCCGCACACTTTGACCAGTTTCTGCCTGACTTGCGCGGCCCAGCGCGCGGTCGCGTACCTGGACAATTTTCTGCTCTCTTCTTCGTTCTTCTTTTTAAGTGCGCTAACCTCCTTCGAACTCCCAATTTACTCCATAAGCCTTGACTTGGCCTTCAATGCTCCATATTAGCTTAAAACGCTCCTTAACCTCATTGTAGCCCAGAATTGCGCCTGCAAAGCATAAAATACTCAATCAGAGCCATTTACTATCATTTAACGCTCAAACATCAATATAGTAAAGCCAATTTAAAATGCAAATAGTGACAAAACTACATAGTTATAGCCTACTATCAGGTAATTTGTTTACCCACCAAACTATCCATGATAAACTATTTCTAGAAGCTTATATATAAATTTTATGAGTGATATGAATCAGCAGGAAATGACAAAAAATGGTACTTTTTGTTTGAGTATAGGTTCACAGTAGTCCCCTTAAGTATGCTATTAGTATTTTTAGTCCAATCACATTTGCCATAATTCCACACTTTTGGTCTCAAAGTCAAATATTTAAGGAACTTTGTGTTTTAGATTTGATTAGACCTATAAAAATGAAGGAATTTAGAGGGGCTCACATCTAACAGTATATTTTTGTAGTTTATGCTATTTTTGATATATTTTTAGAGTATGATGCAACTTTTTGAGTTGTTATTTATTCTATTTTTGGTATATTTTTGTGTCTAATGCACTTTTTTTTATTGCATATTGTAGAATTTGATGGGGCTTCCCTTGTGGTTAAGGTCTAATTCTATCTTTCATAGTTGATAAGAAATATCTATGATTTTTTCGAAAAATTAGTTGTACTTTTGTTTAAAAATAAGTAGTAAACAATGTTACATAGGTTAAGTAAATCATTTTTTTCGTAACAACTGTGAATATTACCATTTATAACAAAATTATTACACCTAAAGAGCACTTAATACCACTCCTGGCGGCGAACCGACTCAATATCTCGAGCAATATCAACAACCTGCTCGAATGTAGCATCTGATACTCTCTCTCGGGTCATGAAAAGGCGGAGCTGATAAGTGAGTCCATCCACAAACCTCCTAACCCTCTCCCTATCAGTAGGGACCAACTCAGTAGCATGACAAGCCAACTTCAAAAACCGCATCTCATACTGCATCACTAATAGCTCCCCCTGACGCAGCTGCTCAAAAAGCCTGCGCTGCTCCTCCCTGTGCGACTGGGGTACATACTTCTCCAAAAAGATAGTGGAGAACTGCTTCCAGGTGAGGGGTGCTGAACCAACAGGCCTACACCTCTCAAAAGACTCCCACCAAGTGAAAGCAACACCAGAAAACTGAAAAGTAGCAAATGAGACCCCACTAGTCTCCAAAATCCCAGCAGTACACAGCATCCTCTGACACTTATCTAAAAAACCCTGGGCGTCCTCGCCCTCAACACCACTGAATGTCGGAGGCTGTAGTCTACTAAACCTCTCAAGTCTACGCTGCTCGTCCTCTGGCATAGCTGGAACCACGAAGTCCCGAACTGGAGCAACCGGCTGGGCTGGAACCGCCCCGATGTCTGCTGAACCTGAGTAGCCTGCTCAGATGTTCGGAAAACTGGAGTCTGACTGCCTCCCCCAGCCTGAGAAGTAGCGGCAACTACCTGAGCAAGGGTGGTACACGCAGTCAAGATCTGAGCCAAGGTCTCCTGAAGACCATGAATAACAATGGGCACTGTCGGTGCCTGAGCCTATCCCGCTGGAGCATCTGCGGCGGAAATCTGATCCTGAACAGTAGGGGGATCAACTGGCACTGCCCTGGCTGCTGCACGGGCTGGCCCCTACCTCTACCACGGCCTCGACCCCTCGCTGGTCTAGCTGGTGGCTTATCATCCTGATCGGTAGCGCGAGTCTTCACCATCTGTGAGAGAAGGAAACAACAGAAGTTTAGATTTCCAAAATCAAAAAAATGGCAAGACAGAAGTCAAGAAAAATGAGATTGTCCCTAAGGGTTCTGCAGCCTCTCGAAGATAAGTATAGACGTCTCCGTACCGATCCGCAAGACTCTACTAAACCTGCTCATGACCGTTGAGTCCTATGTAACTTAGTCTCTGATACCAACTTGTCACGACCAAAAATCCTAAACCGGCCGTGATGGAGCCTATCGTGGAACTAGGCTAGCCAATGATCACATAATTACAGTTTCTTTCCAAAATCCCAACCATTTTCAAACATTTCAAAAAGTATATAGAATTACTGAATCCATCAGGCAAATAAACAGTTAAACAGTCTAACCATCCCCAAAACCCGGAGTCAACATGTCATGAGCATCTAAGAAATATACCATAAGTCTACTATTATAATACAAAACCTCCTAACGAATAACTAGGTACAACATAAGAAGGGAATAGATAGCTAACGCTCAGTATCAGCACCTGTATCTTCACACAGGGGTGCAGGGAGTAATGTGAGTACGCCAATTCAGTAGTAATGAAAATAAATCAAGTCTAAGCGACAAGAAATACATAACAATCAATATCATCATTTCACAATATGCACAACCTTTCTTTCCAACAGTATATACATTATATGAAATCAACATGCCTTAAAAGCCAACTGATGCGTGACTAGAATTCATGATTTTAAGCATTATATACCTTGCATTTTATGTGCTTTA